>CAJHUC010002989.1:0-58194 GCA_905146915.1 Ostreobium quekettii | reverse complement strand
TGGGACGTCAAGTGACGACTCGAGGCGGGAAACGACGTGAAGACGTCGGTCGACGACTGACCCGCGGAATACTTCCAAAGAAACGGCCAGACAGGACCAAACAACATGAGCCAGCAGGGGAGCGTACAGAGCCGGTCCCCGAGCCCGTCACAAGCCTCGCCCGACCAGTTACAAGCAGCCATCGAGCAAGTACTGGGCGACCGGTGGAACCAACTGGCACGACACGTCGAGGTGCAACAAAGCGAGATAAACCAACGAATCCAGAACCAGCTGGACGAGGCAGTGGCAGCTGCCGCCTCCCTGGCTGATGCTAGGACACGCCCACAGCCTGAACGACCGGCCCAGTTGATTGTCAAGCCTACTAAGCCACCTACGTACGAGGGAGCATGTCAGGGGACGTTCACTCAGTGGGCGTTCCAGGTCAAGCAATATCTACGACTGATGAACGTTCATGACGAAGCCTACTGCGTGGAGTTTGCGGCCAGCCAATTCCGAGGGACAGCTGGCCTGTGGTGGCAGAATCTTGTACAAGCGCATGGAGTAGGAGCAATTCGAACGTGGCAAGAGTTTGTCAATGCTGCGGAGGGACAGTTCGGGGTAGCCAACGACCGTCAGAAGGCGCGAGACGAGCTGGCGAGGCTCGCCCAGAAAACTAGCGTGGAGGACTACACCGGAAAATTTATGGACCTAAAAACGCGAATTCCAGGCATCAGCGACGACGAGTGTCTGGACCGTTATAAACGAGGACTGAAGCCAGCCGTACGACTGGACGTGGAGAGGGCCAACCCACTAAATCTACAGCAAGCCATGAGTCATGCGCTGAAGGCGGATGATATTTTATTCCGCATCAATGGAGCTACCCGAAATACAGCTAACCCCCCTGTACACCGACCGCTTCCTCGACCGATACCACGAGCAGGACCAACACCCATGGAGGTCGACACGTTGCAGCGAGGAGGGCCTCAAGAAATTCAGTGCCACCGGTGCAGGGGTTATGGGCACTATGCGAAAGATTGTGCCACAAGACAACGACCTGGCGAGCGATTTGGAGCATCAAAAGGTGAAAGACGTCGCGGTGGCGAGAGGCGTCACACCGTGACGAATTTGGAGCGCGCAGAAGAGGAGATACAAGACCGGGAGTATTGTGGAAACGCCAGCCATCTCCCCAAAGCGAGAACTACGCTGCCATGCTTTAAGGCCAAAATACAAGGAAGACTAGGGCTTGCCCTACTTGACACCGGGGCCACTACAAACTTTGTCAACCGTGCTTTCCTCGAGGAACAACCGGAAGATGAGAGAAGGGATGACTCGACCACCATCTGCTTGGCAGACGGGACGGCTCGAGGACGGTGCCAAGCCCACCAAAGCCTCACGGTCGAGTTGGGACCATCCGTTACCACAGTAAGAGCAATCGAGATGGAGCTGCTGCATTTTGACGCCATCCTGGGCATACCATGGCTGCTCCAGGCCCGACCTACATTCGATTGGGATGAGAAGGCAATAATACTGAATGACGAGAGAGTGTGGCCAATCCATCAAGTACCCAGAGAGAAGCTGCCTGACGACCGGGCGCGAGCCAAGAATGAGGAAACACAGAGCGAGGAAGAGGACAGCGAGAGCGAAGGTGGAGACGTCACCACAATGGAAGACACAACGACCAAGCAGCGGGAAGCGAGTTTCGACCCCAGAGAACGACTAATACGGTGCGTTCAGCAGCGAATGGGTCAGGAAAGTGACCACGAGCATC
This sequence comes from Ostreobium quekettii, assembly GCA_905146915.1. Taxonomy (NCBI): domain Eukaryota; kingdom Viridiplantae; phylum Chlorophyta; class Ulvophyceae; order Bryopsidales; family Ostreobiaceae; genus Ostreobium; species Ostreobium quekettii. Next base: position 56,447 of record CAJHUC010002989.1, on the reverse strand, counting down.
CAGAAGGGGACCCGTGTGAAGGGGAAGGTTGCAAAAACAACAATAACGAGGAGACCAAGCCCGAGGGAGGCTGTGAGGACGACGGCGTTGTGCCAACGCCGCACGAAAGCAAAGTCGTCAGCCCGGTCGTCAGGGGCACGACCGGAGGCGTCAGCTACGCCAGTGACGACCAGGGAGCGACGGAGGAAGCTGACGACTGTGACCAGCCCAAGGCACGAGGCGGCGAGAGTCAGGACGGCGGCGCCGCCACTGACGTCAAGGCGACGGCGAAAGGCGTCGAGGAGAAAGCGGCAAACTCGACGGAAGTGAATGAGCAGCCGGGTGGAAACGGCTGCGCTGTGAAGCGACGTGCAAGGAGACGTTTCCGACGACGTCCGGTGGTCGTCATGCGACGGTTCGACGTGACGGATCGAAAGTCGTCAACAGGAGGTCAAGACGTCAACGGAGGGCCGGCGCAGCCTGACCCGTCAGACGGAGAGACAGCGACAGAAACCCACGCGGCAATGACCGCCTCGCTTCCCAAGGATCACGGGAGGCGAAGCGCTACGGGCCTGAAGGCCCGAGCCCTATTTATAGGGTTGGCGGGAGCGCTGGTTATCGCCTCCCTGCTCTTTGCCGCACCCAGCCACCCCGAGCCCGTGGCCAGCTACCCCGCCCGTGGCACCATGGCCCCCGCGACATGGCAGGAGGTGTACACGACCATCTCGGCCCGCAACGCCCTCGAAAGGGAACTGAAGGCACGCGCTATCCTGGGGAGAAAACGGGCGCTGAGTCCCGTCCACTGGGGCGCCGCGGACTGCACTGCGTCGGTGCACTCGGAAGAAGGCGACGACTGGGCGGAGTATCAATCCGACGACATGACTTCGGCGGGAGGCGAGGCACCAGACCCCCTCGCACTGGAGCGCTGTCCGAGCTGCGGCGCCCGGACGTACGGGTGGGGAGGCCGTGACTGCGGGCAAGGGACCCGCAAGGAGGAGGACGCGGCGGGTCACTGGGTGCGGTCCCCGGGTTCCAAGCGGCTACGCCGCTCCGCCACCTTCCCGCCCGACAACGCCCCTCCGCCTCACGGTGCCTTCCCGCCCGACCGCACCGCCCCGACCACTCAGCCCGACGACCCATGGGCTGGGTTGGTCCAACCACACTGGGGCGGTGATTGGGGCGCTCAGGCGCCTCCCCTTGGTCAGACGGGCGTTGGCAAAAACGAGACGACCGGGACGACCGTGGCAGCGGCTGCAGCGACGGCGGTGGCGGCAGCAACAGCGGAAGCGTCACCAACGACGCCCGCCCAGACCCGCGACGACCCGTGGGAGCCCCATCCTTGGGCTTCCCGGGCCCAGCCGGCCTGGGGCGGGTCGTGGGCGTGAGGAACTCCGTGGCGAACTTCCACGACTCCATCCCGGCAGCTGGCGAGAGGCGTCACCGCGGAGTCGTCAGAGGCTCGCGAGGACGCTTCGCAGCAAGGGGGGAGGAGTGTGAGGGCAGCCTTGTACATTAGGACAGAAGGGGAAGTTCACCTGTATATTAACCTGGGCGGTACTGTATATTAGCATGGGAAACATTGTATAATAGCTCACGGGAAACGGGTTCTAATGCGGGATAGTACTTAGCCATTTCATTCAATGAACGGGGCGTGGAGTGCACGCCGCAGCTGGCCGTTCAGGAGCCAAAGCTAGATGTTGGGTTTACTAAGGATAACTGGACTGGGTGATGATGAAATGGACAAAGGGAAAGAGTGCCGTATTGGTCAATACGGTAGAGAGAGGCGCTGGGTGACCACGGGTCGGTAGAAACGAACGGACACGAAGTTGGGGGTTTGAATTACGAAACTGGGCGGGCATGCCAGAATCTGGGTGACTCACCCAATTCTGGCATGACCCTTGGACTGCCTTGGACATGGGGTATATAAACGGGAACACCGGAACACTTCTGTAATCAAAACCTTGCCGTTCAAGTTCGTTTCCGACTGGACCCCGACTCGAACGGGTAACGGGCCAAGCCCCGACCAGCCAAGGAGGGTTGCCACCCCTTACAATCAGGGTGACAGTGGGATGTGCAGTCCATGTCCTTACAACAAGGCCAAGTATACCCCAGCCTGATGTTGGTATTGGTACTGTGCCCTACAGCATTCTTGGACTGGTGAATTTTCCCAACTCAACACAGATCCCTAACTGTGGCAGACTCATGGACATTGACCACGACATTACAAGCAAACAATCTGAGCAATTGTGTGACAGGCTGCTTCATAAGGTTCCTTGCAGTGCAGGTTTAACAATACTTAAACTCAAATAAGCACACCATAGCCACTTTAGCAGGTTTGACTCACCACGCATTTCAGTGCAACGCAGACCCTACCTTACACTTAAATGGACACTGACAACGATCCACACTGCTGGATAGGTTGAAATCCCAGTAAACCAAGTTTCTGAAACATACTGCATGCCGTCTCAATGTGTAAATGGCAATCAATACACACCCAGAAAAAAGCACTGAGGAACTCATCCATCCCTGTGTCCTTGCCCTCTTCCCCTTGCAGCGCGGTGGCGTTGCCGAAGGTAATCAAGTCACCATTGCCCAAAGCGGCCAGCTCCCCATCCATGCCCATCATGCCCACCAACAAAGTCGCCACCAGCCGCTTTGGAAGTCAACAGCCTCAATTACGGATGAGGCTGCATAACCTTTGGCAACATGGTTTCCTGGGCGCTTTGCACACGCATCCTCCTGCTGCACCTTTGCACAGCATTGGTAGAAACACGGAAATAAAATGGATGAAGCCTGTGGCAGCACAGAGCTGAGCAAAGGCAGCAAAATAAGCAGCCATATGTGGAGGGTGTCAGCAAACGATGTGCCTATTCCATAGGGTTTGGGTGTTCATCAGTCAGGGATACACTCATGAGACACAAACATCAAAGTTTGGGTGTTCAAGATGGTTTTCATTTGTCCAAGAAGGCCCTTTCAGACACACGTGGCACATGTTCCAGCTCTTGCCTGACGAATTCAAACAGTTCAGCCATCTGTCCTAAGCTGCTGTCCTCGCATGGACAAGTCCAACAACCTAAATGTCGCTCTCCACATATAAAAAAACCGCACTGGAAGCAGTGTTGAGGCCAAGGCAAGCCAGCAACCAGGCATTTTGCACATTATGACAAATGCTAACAGTGAATTGGTACAATGTCTTTTGATTGTACAGTACAACAATGCCCAGAATCGATCTGGCTGGTGGTAAACGGGAGCACTGTATGTCAATGCCTGCTTGTGCCACGTTCAGGCACAAAGGGAACATTGGCCAGCAGGGCTACTGCAGGAGGATGCAGTGAGCACTGAAGAGCCGGAGGGTGCCATTTCCCTGCCTGGGCACGTTTGCGTTGCTGGATGCTGGACACCAATGCCTTTCCCTGAGACGTGAACTGGGGAAAGGCTGTGGCTTGCCACACGCTGAAAAATATATTCCAAGATAAATTCACCCACTCACTCCGCCCGCCGCTGGGTGCCATTCCCCCTGCTGCCGTGCCGATGGCGGGAACGGCCCATCCCCTCTGGGCGCCATTGCCCCCAGCCGTTGCGGACGATCCGACGGCAACACGCCACCCTACCCCCTCCCTTACGTCAGCGATCGCCGGCCGGCCGGCGCCTCCCATTTTCCCCCGGTGGTGCCGTTTCCCAACCAGCAGCGCCGCAATCCGACAACGCGTTGGCCAAATCCTTTTCCCCCCTCCCGCCGTTGGGCGCCATTCTCCCCCGTCGGATCATTGCCAACGATCCGACTGCCAAATTCCTCTCCTTCCGCCTTACCTGGGGACTTGCCCATGGCGGCCACGTATTGGGGAATACGCCATGTTGACGGGCGTGCAGGTGCATCCCCTGTGGCCAACGCTGTCGGCCCGTCGTAAACTATCGCCTTCTGCTGGACCGCCCAAGCCCAACGTCGCACCGGGCGCTCATTGAATGACTCATGTAATGAGTCCCGACGCGATGCGCAACGCGACGCTCGATGCTACGTAGACCAATTACGCGCATACACTCTGAGGGCACATGCCAATCGTCATCAAACCCCAACAGTGCCCCCGACTCCGTCGCACTGCAGTTCCGGCTACACACCGCAGGGTGTGCACCCTAGCCCATGGCCCTGCGTTTGGATGGTGGTTGTGGCATTCTTCCTGCCACTCGCTTGACTGGGATGCAAGAGCTATTGCCCACGGCGGCTGGTCTCCGATTACCTGAGGCCGTTGGCTATGGTAGCACGGAGGCAGCCGCGTGCATCGAAAGGCCAGCTTCGTAATCCTTGAAAGAGCGGGCACATGACACGCAGAGAGAATGTTGTTCCACTGTGTTTGCTAGAATTGCAGGGAAAACAGAAAGGCAGTTGTTGTGTGAACAATATCTTTGGTTCTTTATACGAGCGGAGTGAGATGCAACGCAAAGGCGCGCAAACCAATTATCCGCACTTTGGGTGAGCATCAAGCGCAACAAGGCGATTTTGAGATTTTGGCCATTTTTGGGCCATTTCGTTGTATTGGAAAGAGGGCTTCAGGGACGGTCTAGGTGCTTGTGGGGACGGTGGTCTAAGTACAGGGCGACTTGAGGGTTATGTAACCGTGTTGTGTGCCGCGGGGACAAGATGTTGGGAACCCTGTAACGAACATCCGTTTTGCTGTCACTGCCTGCCTGCAAACTGCTCGCAAGGCAACGCTGGACCCAATCTGCCCTTGCGGCTGATGCACCGCAGAGGCCGTTCCGCCAAGGGGCCCACCACATCTGCGCTGCATTGAGATCGATCAAGCGACCGTGCCGATTATGCCTGGCCAACCGCCGGAGGGATTGTTGATCCATCGCATGGGGCGCGCACGGAAAAACCACGCGCCAGCAGTGATAGTGGAAGAAGCCAACATTGCAATTTCGGCAAGCGCCTTCAAACACCGTGGGTCTGAGGCACTGCAGAGAGCATTTGCATCATGCATGGAAGCAAGCAAGAGTAAGAGACATGTACAGCCGTGCAACAACGATGTGAGGAGTGGTACGCAGTGGGATGGGCACCCACCAGCCGACATTGTTATGATAGTTCTCCCACTCTACGGCCTGAGCACAACAAACGGGAATTAGGAGGATGCGTGGCACATCAGGCATCCCATTTGGCAAGGCACGTTGCATGGCGATTGGACGACTGAAACTACAACAATATTTTTGGGCTTGACATCAAAGTGCCAAAGTGTGCTGTGCTAATGCAATTGCGAATCAACGATAGCTCCACAAAACAATTGCCTCAAAGGTTTGCCTATAGTGAGGTGGCCATTGCACAAATGTAGAATTGTAGCATGCTTTCAACATGCCTCTCCCAGGTCCTTCCGCCTGCCAACAATGGCGTCTGGCGGTTCCGCGATTGTGGAAACGCACATGCATCTCCTAGGTCCTTCCACCTACCAGCAATGGCGTCAGGGGTTTCCACGATCGCGGAACTGTGCATGCATCTCCCAGGTCATTCCTTCTACCAGGAGTAGCGTGAGGCAGTTTGGCGATTGCAGAAATGCACATGCATCTCCCAGGTCGTTCCGCCTGCCTGCGGCTGGGTCATGCGGTTCCGCGATCGCAGAACCGCACATGCATCTCCCAGGTCCTTCTGCATACCAGTAGTGGCGTCGGGTGGTTTCGCGATCGCGGAACCACACATGCATCTCCCAGGTCCTTCCACCTGCTAGTAGTGGCATCAGGCGGTTCCGCAATCATGGAATCGCATATGCATCTCCCAGGTCATTCCGCCTGCTGGCAGCAATGACATGCAGTTCCGTGATTGTGGAACCGCACATGCATCTCCCAGATCCCTCTGCCTGCCAGCAGTGGCGTCAGGGGGTTCCGCGATCACGGATTCGCACACGCATCTCCCAGGTCATTCTGCCTGCCGGCAGCTATGTTGGGCGGTTCAGCGATCGCAGAACCGCACATGCATCTCCCAAGTCATTCCGCCTGCCTGTGGCTGTGTCGTGCGGTTCCGCGATCGCAGAACTGCATTAACATGCATCCTTCCTGGATGGAACCGATTGTCTGCAACACAGTGTGGTGTTGTCCATAGACAAACTACAAACAAGAACTACCAGTGCCAAAACATGCACCCCACCAGCAATGCATGCCTCCAAAGCCACCACAACACTCTTGCCGATGAGAAATTACGGGGTCCCAAAATGGTAAAATGGCAGGGGCTGCCCTTATGTATCCCTGTCGGCGGGGTGGGCGGCAGCAACGCCAAAAACACCACGCCCCAATTTGAATTCTTTGAATGCATTGGCTGGATTTCAAAGTCCACGGTTGGCTTTGAATCTTGGCCATAGGTTTGCGCACTAGCACATTTTTCCTCCGGTCTGGCAGGGCAGAAAAATGTGCCCCCCTTGACCCTCCACTACAGGGGGTATCAAGGCGTGGACCCTGCCATTCTACCAGTTTTGCAGAGCGCGGTTTGGCGGTGGGGGGTTCGAGTCTGTGGCTACTGCGATGAGGTGGTTTCTAGGAAGGTGTGTCTTGCATTGGTCCTGATTGGTTGTTGTCCATGGATGGCACCACATCCTGCACGCGAACCATATTTGGCCATGCCTGGATAGCAATCATGTACGGAAATAGGAGCAGCTGGGGCAGAAGTGTTACTCCGCGATCGCAGAACTGCACATGCATCTCATAGGTCCTTCCACCTGACTACAGTTGTGTCGGGCGGTTCCGTGATTGCGGAACCTCACATGCATCTCACAGGTCCTTCCGCCTACCTGCAGTGGCAAAACAAAACAGCCATATCGATTTGCAATGGCGACTTGCGGTTTTGCGATTGTGCAACCGCTGGATAGCAGGAACTCCATTGGGACAGCCGATAAGCTTGCTTGCGGTTCTGCCATCGCGGAACCGCTAGGTGGCAGAGCACTCTTCTTGGACATCCGCTGACAATAGCTGCGGTTCCGTGATCGTGCAACCACTCGTCGCCATTGTGCCATCAATAGGGCCTCTTTGTTTCCATGCAATTCCATGGTCGAGGAACCGCAGGACAGCAGGAACTCCATTGGAATATACGGTTAGCTGGCCTGCTGCTCCACTATCGAGGATTCGCTAAGCAGCAAAGCATTATTCTGGGATGTTTGTTGACAACACTTGTAGTTCCGCGATCATGGAACTGCAAGACATCAAGAATTCTGATGGGGATAGCTAGTAAGCTTGCTTGCGGTTCCACCATTGAGGAGCTGCAAGGTGGCAGCGCACTCTTTTGGGATGTCCGTTGACCAAACTTACAGTTTTGCGATCGCGGATCTACAAGTCGCCATTGTGCCATTGATGTGGTTGTCTTGTTTCCCTGCAGTTCCATTTTAAGGGCAAGGCTTGTGTAACCGCAGGTATTTTTACACTCGTGGTGGATTTTGTGTATTGCTATGAGTCCCATTTGCCTTCCTTGTTTTCACACTTTTGTCATCGTGCAAATGGTGCTGCCACCACCATAAGTGGGGAGACAACATAACTTGGTGCCGTATGCTGCACTGCAATAGCGGTCTGACCACTTCTCACTTGTTACCGTCTGGCTTGCAGACTTTGCAATATGTCCTGTCTTTATCTGGGGGCTGTGTGTGAGATCAACATAGAAGGGCAAGATGGCGGACGCCAGCCAATAAATTTGCTTTCCATAGGCAACGTGAACATATTCAGATAAGAATTACTTCTGCCTTACATGTCGCCCGCCAAAGGGTGCTATTGTCTGTCCACTGGCCTTACACCCACAAGCACACACCACAACAATGCCTTGCCATCCAGCCCGCCCGGCATCTACTTCTCAGGCTCGCTGTTGATTTCATAGTATGCGGGGCTGGTCATTGGGAGATCTGAATTGGGGCTGGTGATCATGCCGGGGTGGTACGTCTTGTCGGGCGAACCCAGCCCGGCCTCCACTTTGAGAATTTGGATGCGTTGTCCACCCCCGCCATGACACGATCTCGGACAAGCAGCAGCCACCCATGCACACTGTGAACCCGGCAACAGTGGCTTTTTCCTAGCCAGGCCACGGCCGGTACTCCAGATAAGCAGAACAACAATCCCCACCCCCCACCCCGCCCTGACATAATCTTGGACAAGCAGCCGCCATCCATGCACACTGGGAACCCAGCAACAGTGGCTTTTCCCTAGCTAGGCCATGGCCGATACTCCAGTTGAGCAGAACAACAATCCCCACCCCCACCCCGCCTTGACACAATCTCGGATAAGCAACAGCCACCCATGCGCACTGCGAACCCAGCAAAAGTGGCTTTTTCCCAGCCAGGCCACGGCCGGCACTCCAGCCGAGCAGAACAGCAATCCCCGCCCCGCCCCGCCCTGACACAATCCCGGACAAGCAGCAGCCGCCCATGGACATTGCGAGCCCTGGCAATAGCGGTATTTTCCCGGCCAAGCTGCGGCCGGTACTCCAGCCAAGCAGAGCAGCAACCCCCGCCCCACCCCGCCATCACCACTCACCTGAGGGTACCGACGCCATGGGGGCAATTGGCGGCAGGCGGCCCCAACACAACATTTCACATACCCCAGGGGCATCACATCACATACTAGCCAATCGAATGTACTGGGCTTGGGAACGCTTTGGGTGTACATTCTGCCTGTGTGACGGACAACAACGATTTGAAGGGGCAGATGTATGTGCCACGGGGGCGAGCAGTATGCACTGCCGAATCTATCAAAGACCCTGGCAATCGCACCCCACGTCTGCCATGCATATGGAATTTTTGTATTGGGGTTCAACGTGTTTGAAAGGTCTGTGTTGCTCTGTGAACGTTGACGGAATTCTGTCGACCTTTGTGGTCCAGTCAGTGGTTCCGTTATGGGGGGCCTGTCATCCGTGGGCTGCAGCGCGGATCCTGTAATACGTGGTTCCATTCTGGAAGGTTGTGTGGATTTCTGTAGCCGTCTATACTAACGTCAGCATGACCCCGCCTATTTCTGTTAGACACTTTTTCTCTTTGTGGCCCGCTCGCAAATTCTATTGATTATACGGAATTTTAATGGAGCCAACCAAATTCTGTTGTGGATGGATAGAGGGGGCCACCTCTAGGTTTCACACTTGGACCCATACGGATGGTACCCTCCGCCTGGTGGACTATAAGTAGGGTGGATAAATATCCAATGTATTAAGCAAGAGGGAGGCTAAGGACAAAGAATGGGCATGGAAAATGGCAGCTAGGGCTACACAGCCCTCGGAGTGGCCTTTGTTATATCAAGAGGGGGTTAACCAATGGGTGGAACTCGGCAAGGAACTGGAGGATGCCCAATGTAGCGAGGCCTACGAGTGGGGTAGCGGGTGGATAAGGCAGCCAGGGGACACCACATATTATGGCACCCCCAGTTGTCTAGTGTGCTTTTGGGACACACAGTGCAAGATGTGCAGGTATGCAAGGGAGCATAGTAGACATGGCCGCCCAACTTTTTTTCTGTTATTTTACTTCTGTAACTTTTTTGAACACAAACAATCCGTCTGTCGATTTTCCGTCACTTTGCCAGGGCCGGGTTTCCATAGCCGTTCATGCCATGTCAACTTTCAATTTTTCGCTCTAGGGCTGTCTGTCAAGGGGGTGTTTGCAGCCAGCGGTTTTTGTAAAAGCGCTTTTTTTCCGCTGCCTTTTCTGGCATTCCGTTGCCATCCATCAGGGACTTTGAGATTCCGGTAGTGTTCCGTTTTTCAGTGGCAGTTTCTGTTGGAGGCAATTTTTTCCAAACGGATTTTTTCTCTGTGTCCAACAACTTTTGCCTCCAGATTCGGGCCACAACACTGACATAATGAGTTCCAATATTTCAACATGTTTAAACAACGCATGTCTACATATTTGCAGTCCACGCCATCATAAATAAATATGCATGAATAAATAAATATACATAAATGCTGCCTCGGCCAGTACTCCTTGCCAGACAGGGGATGCAACCCGTTGTTCTTTCCTGGCTATCCCTTGCAAACGCTAGACTACTATTATTAATAGGCGATCCCCCACTACTTTTTTCCTCGCCAACCCATGGCTGGTACTCTTTGCAAATACTAGACTACTGTTATTAACAAACCCTGGGCCCCACGGCAATCCCCCGCTGCTTTTTCCCGGCCAACCCACAGCCGGTACTCCTTGCTAGACTGGAGGCGCAACCCGCCATGCACTAGAGCACACTTGAACACCTGCCAACACCCATAGTTCTAAGATGATCGCCCGCTGTGGTAATGAATGGCTAGTAATCCTTTGCCAAATGGACACATTCACTCATAGCAAGTATAACAAAATTTGTCATGGTACGTCATGTGATGCCTTGGACTTTGATGTGGTCTTCAATGACGTCTTGGATGCTAGCTTCCTACGCCCAATTGGACACCTCAATATCCTGGTGCGTGCTTTCATGCTCCCTCTATGCTTCTTTTTCCCTGCATGGCGGTCTTCCCACCTGTAATGCGCACCACCTTTATAGTATACATTATTATCACTTTACCAATACTTTACCAAGAGAGTGCCTGGATTGGCAACGGCATCTCTGAGCTATCCCATCTTTGGGAATCTCAGGCAGGCCACAGTACTGGAGTACTTGGCGCTACAACAAGACTATCCAGCAGTGGATGAGTCATTAGGGATCAGAGTGACCCGCCGGCCGCCAGCCGGTGTACTGCGAGAGATGGGTGCACTACCAAATGGGTCTTGGAGTCTGGTCTGGGGTTCTTTTCCCCTCTTGGCGCCACTGCGCACTACATTGATTTCGGAGCCACTTCGAACCGGGACCGAGAGGCGAAGAAAGCAGCCGGAGAGTCTCCAAAGGCTGGGGGCCCATGGCCAGGGGCCTCCTGTCGATCGACGATGGTTGGCTCAGCAGCAAAAGCTGAGAGGGAGATCCTAGATCCAGAGGGTGGTGAGGAGATCACCCAAGGAACAGGACAACCAGAAACAAGCACAAAAGGACATGCAAGAAGGCTTTTTGGGGACACTACAAGCACACCAATGGTGACAGAGCCTGTAGAGGGCGAGATTGGTGCCCAGGCTTCTATAGAAGTCCAGGTGAGGGGCAATTTAGGCAACCCAATAGGGGGAGTGGCGACTGGGTCTGAAGGGGGCGACCAAGGTTCCCCAGTAGTGCCCAAGGCTCCCAGGGGTGTTTCTATGTCTCTGTCGTAGGCAGGGCTCCAATTTGCTTTTGGGGCAGATCCCCAGCAAGGGCTGAAGGAGATTATCAGGGTTGTTCTTGCAGAGATGAATGCTGAACAGTAGGCTGGTGTAGAGGCTCAGCCACAGGCCACTGTTGCTGCTATTGTTGACCAGAGCTAGGCCCGGCCATATGGCATAGGAATGGGAACGAGGATGGTGTCTGTTCCCACCCCAGGAGCGGACCTGTTCCCGTTCCTGTCCCAGTCCGTCCTAGTCCGTTCCAGTCCGTTCCTGGGCCGTTCCCTAGGAACGAATTTGGACCGGATTTGGGCTGGGCCGGAACGGTGTTGGAACAGATCCGTTCCTACCCAAGGACGGATCTGTCCCGGCTCAGGAACGGACCCGTTCCTGATATGGAACGGCCCTGTCCTTGTCCGTTTAAGCCCGTTCTTGTCCGTTCCCCAAGAACAGGCCATGCGAATTGGAGGTCTTACGAATTTGGGGGGGACACTGGCGGACCAGCCGGGCCGGGGGCCATGACTTCCCGGCCTTCAGATGCCACCGCCGCTGCATCTGCTTGGTCTTGCCACCCATCGCAACAAGCACAAACTGTGCTACATGGGGGCAGGGGCACCACGTTTGTGGCCCACGCGTCAAATCTCATCGCTGCATTCTTATTGGTCCATGCATAAATTTGATGTTGGTATGTATTGTGGAACGGGTTCTAGGACGGCCTGGGACGGCCTTCAGAACGGCCTGGAATGGACTCTAGACCGGTTTGGAACGGACTCTGGACAGGCCTTAGGCAATACAGGAATGGACTCCTAGACGTGTTGTACTGCCCTGGAACAGAATTGGGACAGTTGCACACCATCCCAGATCCGTCCTAGTCCGTTCCAGCCTAGGGACGGATCCGTCCTTGGCCGTTCCTAGGCCTGCCGGCCCAAGGACGGGGACAGACTCCGGTCCATCCCCATTCCCGTCCCCGTCCCCGTTCCTAGTCCGTTCCCATTCCGGGGCAGCCCACCTCTGTTGTTGACTTGCGTTCAGTTGTGGGTGTGCAGAGTGGAGAGATTGGTGCAGTTGCTCCACAAGTGCAGGCAGGAATTTCGCAGGTGCAGGCAGGAATCCAGCAGATTCAGGCAGGAATCCCACCCAGCACACTCAAGAGACCCCAGAGCTGGAATGGCTCAACCCCTTTCAAGGGGTTCGTTTCAGCTCTGGCCACGTACTTCAAGGCCACAGGGCTTGCGCAGGAGCGCTTGGGGAAGGTCGCAGTGACCTACCTTGAGGCGGAGGCGCGCCAACACTTTTTGGCGTATCTGCGAGAGCATCCTACAGAGGAAGCCTTGTATGAGAATGAAGGATGGCTTGACTGGACGTTCTTCAAGAGGCTTATGGAGGCTAGGGCCTTCGGGGAAGAGGCCACAGATTTGAATAGGCTAGTGAATCTCGAGCAAATTTCCAGGGGACTTGGATCCAAGGATCTTGTTGGGTACATCAGGTAGGTGGAGTCTGCGATGGGCCTCCTGAAGACAAAGTTGGTAGACCAGGTGAAGATTTGGTTTGTCTACCGTGCCCTGCCGCCCCAGTTACAATGGCAGGTGATCCTCCAGCCAGATGGATCAGCTTGGGATTCATACGATTCCTTCAGACAGAGGGCAACCAAGCTGCATCTACAGACTCCCCCAACTTACAACCATGTCGCAGCGACTAAGGGGACAACACCAGGGACCAACACAACGGTCATTGGTCAGCGCCCCATGGGGTACTTGGCCACAGGGGCTATGGGCCTACCAGTGATAGGGGAGGGATCTACAGGACGCCCTGCAAAGCAGGTCCGATTTAAATCTCTAGTAAGGACCAGATCTCAACCTTTGGGAAGGAGGGTGGATCTTTCTACTTCAGCTCATCAGGGCAAGGCTTCGTTCAACCCAGGACTCAGTGCAGATACTATGAAGCTTGTATGGCTGCGGACCACAGGACGTTGCTTCTTCTGCTATGCCAACTATACACCAGAACATCAGTGCCTGAAAGTGGAGAGCGGACAGCACCACCTTTCCCTGCAGTAGATATGGTACGTGCCCAGAGTTCGAACTTTCCAATGAGCAAAACATTTGCTTCTTTGCCAGTATCAGAACTTGCATTGCATGCTTTACCCAATGGAACAATTAGCATGTCAGTGCAGTCATCAGGGTGGAAATATGTTTCTATAAACCCAATTGCAAATGTGGACCATGCAAATGGTAATCCCATCAGGCATACAAGAACAACAGGTGCAGTTGCAAGTACTGCGAGTAATCAAGATAGGGTTATATTGCCTGCAGAGTTTCAGAAAGGACAAGAATGAGTAGGCCATGCATTTACATTGGATGTGTTTTCTAACCCAGATAGAAAGAATGCATTATGTGCAAGGTACTGTAGCAGTGAGGATGATTTTCTCAGCAGAAAACTTGAAGGTGAGCATGTATGGTTCAATGCCCCTTTCAACAGTATACAAAAATTCATCAAGCATTATGCAGAACAGAAGAAGCAACATCCTCAGACAGTTAGTGCATGCATAGTGGTGCCTATCTGGAGACAGTTGAGAATCCCTAAATTAAAGGGGACGCAAGTGGTTGTGCAATATAGTAAGGGACAAGTACTTTTTACAAGTCCTACACAATCAGGACAATGTCGACACTTGCCAGGAATACCATGGGGTGTCATAGTGTATTGTGATCCACCAGTTCCATTAGTATATACAACAATGCAAAGCGAGGAGGGTAGACTTACCTTTGGGCTAAAGGGGAAAGTTTCAAAAGCCCCAGCTCAATGTTTGGTTGATGCAGATGCTACAGGAATGCATTATATCAGTAAAGAATTTTGTAAGCAGATTGGATTGTCTTTTGAGGAACAGGAACCAGAAACAGTAACCATGGCGAATGGTTCTAATGGTCAAATAGTGGGACAAGTAGTGGTTCCCATTCAAATACAGAGCTACAGAGCAAAACTCATATGTGCAGTAATGAGCATGGCACCCGATTTCGATATTATTCTTGGAGATGGGTGGCTCATTGAAAACAAGGCTGTGCTTGATTACACGGAACAAACTTGTTCACTACAATAGGGTGCCAGACGTGTGGTATTACAAACAAACCTTGCAACACGTGTTGAGCACTGGGCTGACTCAAAGTTGTTAACCCACATTCAGGTTCGGCACAGTGTCCGAAAGAGTTGTTCATCTTGTTTTGTGATGGTTAGAACATTAGAATGTGAGGGACCGGAACCAGATGCGGGCTGCGAAATGGGCCCACCTCCGCCTCAAGAACCGGTCAGTGATAAAACCATAGAATACCAGGTCGATCCTTAATGCCTGAAAGCATTGTTGGATGAATACTCTGATGCGTTCCCAGATAGTATTTCAGGGTTACCAACAAATAGAGGAGCAACTATATCCATCCCATTGCAGGAAGGTACCAGACCTTTGAAAAGGCCAATGTTTAGATATAGTCCTACAGAGCTAGAAGAAATACAAGAGCAGGTTGAGTATTTACTCAAAAGAGGGCTGATAGAGCCAAGCAGCAGTCTGTTTGGGGCTCCTGTCTTATTTGTCAGGAAACCCAACGGAGCATTTAGAATGTGCATAGACTACAAAGCCTTAAACAAGGCAACAATCAGAAACCAATACCCAATCCCCAGGGTGGATGACCTCCTGGATCAACTTCGCAATGCTAAAATATTTAGCGCTGTGGATTTGATGCAGGGGTATTATCAGATCAGAATACAGGAATCAGATTATGAAAAAACAGCTTTTAAGACACCGATGGGACTCTATGAGTTTAAAGTGCTCCCATTTGGTCTAACAAACGCGCCTGCAATATTTCAGCGCGTTATGAATGATACATTCAGGCCCTATATTGGGAAGTTTGTCCTCATATATATGGACGATATATTAATCTTTTCCAGGAATGCAGAAGAGCATTTAACCCATATCAGGCAGGTCCTCAAGGTCCTGAGAGCACAAACGTTTTATGCACGTTTGCATAAATGCCACTTCAATCAGACTTCAATCAAGTACTTAGGACACATCATATCAGCAGATGGTATGTGGTAATGTGGTAGCAACCCGTTGGTTTCTTGTTCTGCCAAGCGGAGCTCGGCCCGTTGCCAAAGCCGTGGAGGCCCCAAGCTGGAGCGACAACCACGTTGGCAGGAAGCGCGCGGGAAGCAGATTCGAGGATTGGAGGTTGGCAAGTTGGGATCGATCGACGGCATCGCCATCGCCGCACCCGGACGTGAGTTTTTGCTGTGCTGTGGGTGCGGAAGTGTGGGGCACCCTCCATTACGTTGAACGCAAGTGTTGGTATGGCAATCGCTTGGAGTTTTGCTGCTTATCATAATCCGAGATGTCTCAAGAGGGCCGGATTGGCATGGAGCTGAATGGCAGCGAATCCGGGAGTGTGCATGGGCCTGAGGATGCACCCATGACCGAATCGAGTCAATCGCCGGCCATTGCCATGCTGCGATTGGACCCGTGAGCTGAATCTAGTGCTGTGGGGTCTGGAGCAACAAGCCGGAGGCCGTCAACCCCTACGCGGCGAACTTCAACTACAAGTGCAGCTCCATCGCAGATTCCTACACGAGCATTGACGATGAAGCGGCAGAGCCCAACACCACCACGAAGCCGATTGACATTGGAAGGCGAAGCTGTGAGCACTTTGCAGCGGACATAGGAAACTGCACAATCGGCAGCTGGGCATGCAGGGGCAGCTCTCCAAGTTGCCCAGCAAGCGGCTACGGAGACTGCGAGTATGCGACAAGTGGTGGAAGAAGCCTTGACCAAATACTACCAAGCATCTACTGCTTTGACCGCTGAGCAAGTGTCTCTATTGGCAAAGGACACTTTGCAGGAGATGCAAGTAGCTGTCCAAGAGCGTCATCAGCTCAAGACTCCTTTAAAGGAGCAACAAGAGGAAACAGCTCGGTTGTATCAAGAGCTGCGTGAAGCTCATGCTGCACAATCTGCAAATGTGCAAGCATTGCAACAACGTCAAGTTGAGGAGCAAGCCACGACATCTGGCAGAATTGAGGACCTTCGAATGAGGCTACAGCAACAGAAGGCGTATGAAGACCAGAGGTCCTTGAGGATGCAGGAGGAGCTGGGAGCATTGAGGCAACAACAGCAGGCCCAAGGTTTGCAGATAACCACCAGGACAGATGAGTTGATTCTGTCCTTGAGCAAGCAGCTGGAGTCATTGCGATGGGATTTGAGCGTGGAGCGGGAGCAGAGGCAAAAGGTACAGTGAGAGCTGTCTGATTATAAGGCAGCCTGGGACGAGCCTCTCTATCAGAATGAGGATTCGTATTTGCCTGATACTGTTGTTGAGTCTGCACCGCTCCATTTGGCTATTTCAGTACCTCTAGCTGATCTGAACCGGCTTGATGACTTCCAGTTTCCTTCAACACTTGTGGCTTAAGAAGTGCCAGTTCAGAATCCTGTGGCAGCACCAGTGTTTGCAAGAGAGTCCAATATCCGACCATCAGGGTCAAGTTTGGTTGCTCAGTCAGTACAGCCAGGACTGCAGAGACAGAGCAGTCAATTACCAGGAAATGTTCCAGTTTCAGTACCAATAGTGTTTGCAATACCAGTCAGTTTCAATGCAGGAACAGTTGGACAGAATGTGGCAGGTGCATCAGGACCAGTTTTCCATGTGACGATGAAGCCCAGGGAACTGCCAATTTTCTGTGGCAAGACCAGTGAGGGTGTGGAGAATTGGATCTACACAGTGTCAGCGTACTTCAGGACCATTGCTGCATTGGAAAAACAGAAAGTGGGGTATGCTCTCACTTTTCTGCAGGAGGCTGCTCGCGAGTGGTGGATCAACACCATTCGTACTACCGGACGAGAGCCTCGCACTTGGAACGAGTTAGCAGAGGCACTGCGGGCAAGATTCGGACACCGCACCAAGGAGATGACTGCACGTGCTGAGCTGCATGCCATCAAGCAACAAAAAGGTGAAAGTGTGCGTGTGTATGCAGCCAGGTTCAGCCGGCTGCTTGGCCATCTACCACGATTCAACGAGGCATGGGCAAAGGACCAATTTTCTTCTGGTGTGATGCCTAGAGTGGCAGAGTTATTGCTGCTCAAATCGCCCAGGACATTGCAGGATTCCATGGTGGAGGCTGAGCGGGTCGAAGTGACGCTCAAGTATGCGCAGCATACGAGAGCCAGTGATGGACAGAACCCAGGTGCATCGTCATCATCTGGTCAGGGAAATAGGGGAGGCTGGCGCAGATGAGGATGCTGAGGCAGAGGCAGAGGAGCTGGACAGAACCCTGGACAGAGTTTTGGTGCAAGACAGGGCCACCACCAGGGACAAGCACAAGGACAACAGGGGCAGGCAGGTTCTTTTCCTTTCGCCTGCCACAACTGTGGAGGAATTGGCCACAAGGCCAGTGTTTGTCCCAGCCAAGGGAACTACCAGGGACGAGGACGCGGTGGACGCAGTGGTGATCGCGGGGGATGTTCTGGAGGCAGAGGCCAAGGACGTCAGGCAAGCAATGCGGGACTAGCAAGGACCAGCCAAGTTGAGGGTGCTGGAACCCAGACAGCACCCTCCAACCCGCCGGGAAACTAGTGCGGCCCCAGACTGGCCGGTCCAGAAGACCGACGGGGCCTGCACTACCGAGCTCTCCAAGCCGATCTAGAGGGGCTCGAAGATTTGGGAACAAGACCTCGTTATCACGGACGCAGAAAAGGAGACAGTAGAGATAGAGGCATCTACAGCACCTGTCTACCATTTCTGCAGAGAGAGACGTGATCAGAGCAGTACAAAAGTCACTCAAGGGAAACTGCTCAAGACAGAGACAACATGCAAAGGAGTGGAGGCTACACCAGCCTGCTGCACCAAGTCGCAGTCGACGTCAGAACGAGGCGCAACTACCAAGATCTGCAGGGCAGCGTGATGACCCCGGGAGTACCACGCAGCCCCAGACAGCTCAGCAGATAGAAGTTCAGTCCATTAGTTTGGACAGAGTGACAGAGCCGGTAGTTGGATAGAGAGATAGGGAAAAGGACTGGCGTATGTTGACTCTGGGCAAGTCAACAACGCCCCCTATTTTTAGACAGGAATCAGAACTTGGGAACACGGTGACTGTATTGTTGCAGCACCATGATGGATTGTTGTTGAGAATTCAAATGAGAAGTTGTGGACATGATCTTGTATGTTTACCAAATTGTGGTGCTTCTCATTGTTATGTGGATTCTCAAGCTGTGCTGCAATTGGGTTTGCAACCCATTGCAGAAAATGCAACCTTGGAGTTGGGAGATGGTACACGAGTACCATCCAAGGGATGCATCGAGAAATTGATTTTTACTATGGGTTCTCATACGTTCTCCCAGGATTTTATGGTGACTGATCTTATGACTGGGGTGGATATGGTATTGGGAATGACTTGGCTTGAACAGGTGAACCCTCTGATCAATTGGGGTTCTCACACTATGTATGTTCAAGACCAAGGAGTATACTACCCCATCACAGGTGTTCCAGCAAACAAGGACCCCAAGATCGGCACCGCCAAGCATATCGAGATACCTAGCGATCAAGAAAATGACCAGTCTGTACAGTATCTTCATTCTTTGGAGACATTGGCAACTCCGCAATTTTGGGATTATGTTCGTGACGATCGGTAGTGGAGATCAGTTAATCGTCACGATACTTCAGCCAGCATTGCAAGAAACGATGATCAGCAGGCCAGCACTGGTGATCAGCAACGATCACCACATTTCTGCAAACGAACGACCAGAACCCCTCGTGGCGTGCAACAGAAAACAATGCGCAATACAGCCAGTCAGCAGCAATTTATTTCATTGAAGCAGATGCGCAAGCTGACTGCACAAGGTGAGACATCATATCTTCTGATGATCCGCAGTTTTGGCAAGGAGAAAACGCAGCAGTAGCCTAAGTTGGCCAAGATAGGACCAGCTCAGGGCAAGAAGTGGTCCGAAATATTGAAGACAGGCCCAGTAAAACAATTCAAGACAACGACTGAGGTGATGCAAGACGTGGTTGAGCAGGCCAGCCCTGAGGTCCAGAGTTCACTCAGAAACATCATTCACAATTATCAAGATGTGTTCCCTGAGAAATTACCGAAAGGAGTGCCACCAGCGCATGAAGTGGAACATACCATAGAGACAGACCCAGATGCAGTTCCACCGAGCAGGGCGCCCTACAGACTTGGACCGAAGGAGATTGAGGAAATGGAAGAATAGATCAGAGACCTCCTTAGTCAGGGCTACATCCAGCCATCCTGCAACCTATATGGGGCACCCATTCTCTTCGTGCCCAAGAAGGATGGCAGGTGGCGGATGTGCATTGACTACAGGCTGTTCAACCGTCAGGCAAAGGAAGACAAATACCCCATCCCTCGGATCGACGAACTTCTCGACAAGTTGGGCAATGCACAATACTTCACCAAGCTGGATCTGGCATCAGGTTATCATCAGATAGCCATGAAGGCCGAAGATGTGCACAAGACCGCATTCAGAACGACCCAGGGCTCATATAAGTTCTTGGTTATGCCCTTTGGGCTAACCAACGCTCCCGCGACATTTCAGCGCTTAATGAACAAGATCTTCAAATGGGAGCTGGGTCAATTCATATGTGTATATTTGGACAATATCCTTATCTTCTCCAAGAGCCTAGAAGAACATATCAATCATATCAGGATAGCTCTGGAGAGGTTGAGGACAGCCAAGTTATACGGAAAACTGCACAAGTGTGAGTTCTTCCAGAATTGTGTGGAATATCTTGGCTTCCAAGTATCGTCCAACGGAGTTAAAGCATCAGAGGAGAAGATCAGAGCAGTGATCAACTGGCCACAGCCCAGAAGTGCACGTGATATTCGCAGTTTTCTCGGCCTGGCAAACTACTACAGACGTTTTGTGAAGAACTTTTCCAAGATCGCCAGGCCCCTCACTGACCTAATGCAGCTGAAGGTCAAGTTTCAGTGGGGACAAGATCAAGAGGCAGTATTCAACTGGCTGAAGTATTCACTGGCTACATCCCCAATTCTACGACTACCCTATTTCAGTCATGAGTTCATTCTAACTACTGATGCTAGTTCTGGATCAGTGGGCACAGTGATTGAACAGGACCATGGACAGGGATTGCAGCCTGTAGCTTATGACAGCTTATGAGAGGGAACTTCTTGGAGTGGTCTACGCTATTGGCAAGTGGCATCACTATGTTGAGGGACGTTATTTTACAGTGAGGACCGACCACTCATCCCTTGGACACCTTCCAAACCAGCCAAGCATGAACAAAAGAATATGGAAGTGGATTGCAATACTCCAGACCTATGACTGCACCATATCGCACATCCCAGGAGTACACAATCCAGCTGATGCACTGACGCGCAAGGCATGGTTGGAGGATAGAGCGGCTGCCCACCATATCCAGGAAGAAGATGAGGATCTTGTTGAGAGACTATGAGTACCAGAGATAGCAACTGATAAGGAAATGCAGGCTGCATTGGACAAAGTTTTTCAGCAGTCAGAGCAGACTACCATGCAACTGCCAGAGCCAGATTCAGTTGAGGCGGACATCGACAGAATTTTTCCTGCAGTTGATTCCTTGGAGAGAGTTCCAGCATTGTATGTGACAGAGACTCAGGTCGAGCTGGAACAGAATTTTGGTGATGACATGCTAGCGCAGTTGAAGCTGGAGGAGCCATACAAGGAAATCATCGACAGATTGGAAAATCCAGATACACCATCGACATGGATCCAAGAGGAAGGCATTTTCAAGCTCTAAAGGGACCTATTGAAGATCCATCGACCACACCGTGATGACGAGATGGACCAGGAGCTGCCTTACTGGAGGACAGTGGTGCCACAAGGAGGCGAGTATCGGTCGCATATTTTACAGGAAATTCATGTTGTACTGTACTCAGGGCACCGGTGTGAACAATACGATTTTGTGGGTACGTCATCAGTTTTGGTGGAAAGGGATGATCAATGATGCACGGGACTTTGTTCTCAGCTGCCCCGTGTGTCAACAAGAAAAAGGGTCACATCTGATGCCAGGTGGCAAATTGCAGCCACTAGATATCCCAACCCAAAAGTGGGATCAAGTTGTTATTGATTTTGCGACGGATTTACCAGAGGATGTGGGGCACAACGCTGTGCTTACAGTCGTCGACAAAGCCACCAAGATGGCATATTTTCTGCCTTGTAGTAAGTCAATTACTGGAAAGGAAACGGCCCAGCTGTTTTGGAATTCTGTGGGGTGCATCCATGGAATCCCCTCTATGATTATTTCAGATCGAGACGTCCATTTTACAGGATCTTTCTGGCAGGAGTTGTGGCGTATTTTAGGATCTGGTTTGCAAATGGGGACTGCCTATCATCCCCAAAGTTCAGGACAAGTTGAGCGATATAACCAGGTCCTCAGTCAACTCCTCAGGTGTACGATTCATCAGGTGGGCGATGGTGCTCACTAGACCCAACTCATCCCGACGATTCAGTTCGCGGCGAACACAACTCCCAACCGTTCTACAGGGTATATTCCATTCTTTCTGAATTTTGGCAGACATCCAACGACTCCCGTTCAGTTACTGGATCACTAGCAGATCAGAACGACGACAGAGACCGTCTCAGCATTTGTTCAACGCCTCAGAGACTAGTTTGCGAAGGCCCAGGTCAACATGAAGCAAGCAGCTGACCGGATGAAGTCCATCACCAATCGACGACGACGTGATGTTGATTTGCTACAGAAGCTTGGGTGCTGCTTAGCACCAAACATCTGAAGCCGGAAGGATCAGCCAAGTTGCAGTGCCATTTTGCCAGCCCGTTCAAGATCTTAGAGCGGATTGGCACCAGTGCCTACCATCTTGAACTCCCTGCTTCCTGGTCCATCCATCCAGTCTTCCATGTTTCGCTCCTCAAGGACTACCGATCATCACATCTTCATCCTACTGCCGATCGCCTTCCCCTCTTGGTCCCTGTTGAAGATGCTGAACCTGATGTCTTTGACATGGAGCGTTTACTATGCTGGCGGTGGAGTCCAAGTCATCGACGAAAGAGAGAATACCTTGTGTTGTGGCGCGGCTACCCCATTGATGAAACCACATGGGAGCCAGCGTCCAACTTTTCCAGTCCTGGAGTTCTTCACGGACTACTCAAACATGACAAGCCCTCGGAAGCTCGTTGATTGTTGTCCATCGTTGTTCACCCACTTCCTTTTTCTCAATTCGCGGATGAATTTCCTTCCCGGGGGGAGTGGTTTGTGGTAATGTGGTAACAACCCGTTGGTTTCTTGTTCTGCCGAGCGGAGCTCGGCCCATTGCCAAAGTCGTGGAGGCCGTATGCGGAGCGAAGCGGAGCAGGCCGGAACGACTTGGGAATAAGGGCCGAGCGTAGCGAGGCCTTTAGCCGGAAAATGGGTTCGGCCAAAATGGAGTTTCTTAATGAAAACAATGACTTTTATTATTTGGCCGCCACATGTAAGAGCGCCAGGCGGTGGCGCCGATTGTAGTTTGATTGTTTTGGAATGTCTGCCTTCCTGCCTCCTCGAGCGCAGCAGCCGTGCACCTCGGACGGGACCGCACAGAGCGGCCGTCACCCACGGGCCAGAGAGAGCCCAGGATACGCCGTCCGGCCGAGGACGACCACGCTTCCACCGGAGAGGCCCTAGAGCGTGGGCCAGGGTACCTGGACGCGGCCAAGGGGGGACCGCGCCGAAATGGTATTTGGGCGAATCCCAAAAAGACACAGGTAGTCAATGATTGGCCAAGACCCAAGGACGTGCGGGGAGTATACCAGTTCTTGGGATTAACAAACTATTTTTGAAAATTCATGCAGGGTTACTCAAAGAGAGTAGCACCATTAACAGATTTAACAAAGGCAAGCCATGCTTTTGAGTGGATAGACACTTGTGAGGAAGCATTCCAACTTGTCAAACAGGACCTGACACACGCACCAGTATTGCGTATGCCAGTATTTGATAAACCTTTCGAGGTAGTGGCAGATGCCAGTGACACAACAATAGGGGCTGTCCTACTACAAGACAAGGCTTGTCTTGTGCTGAGCAACCTCTGGCACTTGAAAGCAGGAAGCTTAGCATAGCATAGCTTAACTATTCAATAACAAAAAAAGAGCTTCTAGGTGTGGTGCACGCACTTCGGGTCTGGTGATGCTACCTAGAAGGCTCGGACATGGTGCTGGTGACAGACTATTGTCCAAACACATATTTAGATAACCAGCAAACGTTGGGAAGGAGGCAGATTCGCTGGTCAGAATATCTCCAGTAGTTTCATTACATGTGGAAATACAGGCCAGGGCGACTGGATGTAGCAGACCCGATCAGTCGTATCCCGTGCGATTCTGCCGTGACAGCCCCCAGTGGTGCAAGGGACGAGGTTTAGACTGTGCATGCCTTGGGCCGCCCATCCACTCCCCCAGGGTCACTCACTCCTCTGACTCAACGTTTGGCTGTAGGTTGCACCCAAGACCCCAACTATATCAGATTGCAAAAGTCAGGTGTCCTCACACAGCACGAGGATCTTTGGTATCGTGGGTCAAAGATCTTCGTCCCTGGTATAGACCCTATGGGGGATTCTGTTACAGATCTCAGGGCAGAAGTGTGCAGACAGTGCCATGATTGCCCATATTCAGGTCACTTTGGTACCACTAGGACCGAGGGTCAAATTAACCGAGCATTTTGGTGGCCAAACATGCGTGAATATATCAGAAAGTACATACAGGCTTGCGATGTTTGCCAACAGAACAAGCATTGTGCAAAGAGACCTCAAGGTTTGCTGAGACCCCTTCCTATTCCAAGTGCACCATGGGAGAGTGTTTTAGTAGACTTCATCACTCAATTACCCATGATCAGAAGCGGCCATGACATTATCTGTGTCTTTGTAAATAGGCTTACCAAGATGGTAAGAATGGACCCCACAACAACAGATGTTGATGGGGTGGGGACTGCCAGACTATTTGTAGACCATGTGCTTAGACACCATGGTATGTGTGAGACACTAGTATCAGACCGTGGCACATAGTTTACATCAAAGTTCTTCAGTGCCCTTATGGAGTAATTGGAGATCGATTAGGCGCTGAGTATAGCATACCATCCACAAACCGATGGTCAAACAGAGCGGATGAATAGGATTCTAGAAGATACATTATGCCACTATGTTGGCCCACAGCAGGACCAATGGGATTTACATCTCCCATTGGTAGAGTTTGCTATCAACAATTCAAAGTAGGGGAGCACAAAGTATACGCCCTTTTACCTAAACTATGGGGGACATCCAGTGACTCCAATAACCTTAGGCTTGCAGAATAGTCAGGAACATCGTGAGGTACGATGCAAACTCAGGGATGAGCAACAGACGGATCTTCAGGACAAATTGCCAGTGGTCAAGCAATTTGTATTACAAATTTACTAAATCATTTACTAAAATCATTTACTAAATGAGATTGACATTGTGCTCAATAATGCAAAGCAACAACTCCAAGTGGTACAAAACAAAAAAAAACAGTATGTAGATGCACGTAGGTCTGATGTTGCATATAGGGTTGGGGATACGGTGATGCTCTCAAGCAAAAACATCAAATTCAGGCATCCGGGATTCAGAAAACTGCTTCCCTTGTGGTTGGGACCTTTCCGGATCATTGAGCAGAACAACCCAATTGCCTACAAGTTGGAGCTCCCAGATTCTATGCGAGCTCTCCATCCAGTCTTTCATGTATCTGTATTAAGTAAATACAAATCAAGTCCAGGTCTCATTCATCCCCCTCCTCCAGTGGAGTTGGATGGTAAGCTAGAATACGAGGTGGAACGGATTCTGGACAAACGACTTAGTCAATTCTGTTCCCGGCATAAGAAAATGCCACAATACCTCATTAAATGGAAAGGCTTGGGCCGTGAGCACAACACATGGGAGCCTTTACAAAACCTGACGCATTGCCATGAGCTCTTACATGCCTACGAATTGCAGCATCAGGCTTCTGGATCTGGCCCTGCGATTGGTCACCAACACAGAGGTGGCCATAAATGGACTCGAGTGACAACTTGAGTATTCTCAAGCTGACACACAATGTGCATTTGCGTTCAGGGTGCAGACGTAGTTGCAGGGTGAACCCCTCGCACTACGGGCCGTTTGGGTTTAGGTGGCGGTCGCGGCTGTGGCCGTGGTGCCCCTTATCTAGCACCATGATGCAGGCCTCGTTTGGGGATTTGGGTTGATATGCAGACAGACTATGACTGCTAGTTTTGTGGCCCTTTGATTGGGATTCATCAGGTGTCGGCATCATGCACCAGACTTTTGTGGGTGACAGACCCTCTCTTTACAATGGACCCATGGTTAGGTTGTGTTGTACATGTCATGCCTTTGTTTTGTGTGATATGTCTTCTTCTTTGTTTTGTGTATTCTCGACTCTGGGACGGAGTCTTCCCCGGCGGGGGACGCCTGTAATGTGCACCGCCTTTACAATATACATTATTATCACTTTGCCAGCACTTTACTAGGAGAGTGCCTGGATTGGCAACGGCATCTCTAAACTATCCCATCCTTGGGAATCTCAGGCAGGCCACAGTACTGGAGTACTTGGCACTTTAACAGGACTATCCAGTAGTGGACGAGTCATCAGGGATCAGAGTGACCCGCTGGTCACCAGCCGGTGTACTGCGAGATATGGGTGCAGTACTTAATGGGTCTTGGAGTCTGGTCTGGGGTCCTTTTCCCCTCTTGGCGCCATTGCGCGCTACACCACACTTGGCGCTATATGTACTATTCCACCAACGACCCTCTGCAGCCAGGCCGGATACAACAGCTTTTTCCCAGCCAGGACATGGCCAGTATTGCAGCTGAGCAGAACAACCCCCACCCCCCACCCCCCACCCCCCCGACACAATCTCGGACAAGCAACAGTCACCCATGCACATTGCAAACCCGGCAACAGTGGTTTTTTCCCAGCCAGGCCACGGCCGGTACTCCAACATAGTAGAATAGCAATTGCCCCCCATGCCCCGCCCTGACACAATCTCGGACAAGCAACTAGACGTGGCCGCTCAGCTTTTTTTCTGTTATTTTCTGTCCGTATTTTTTTTGAAGACAAAAAATCCGTCCGTCACTTTTCTGTTGTTTTGCCGGGGCCGGTTTTCTGTTGCCGTTCATGCCACGTCAGCTTCCAGTTTTTTGGCTCTGGAGCTGTCTGTCAAGGGGGTGTTTGCAGCCACCAATTTCTGTAAAGATGTTTTTTTTTCCGTTGCCTTTCCTGGCATTCCGTTGCCATCCGTCATGGACTGAGATTCTGGAAGCTTGTCGCGAATAGAGGCATATCGAATCGCTGCCAGTACTTGGCTGGAGGCAGCACACACACAGAACACATTATCACGGCGTACTATAAATCATAAGTGCTGGCCCTTCCCAGCAGCGATCGCTGCCAGTACTTGGCTGGAGGCAGCACACACACAGAACACATCATCCCGGCATACTATAAATCATAAGTGCGGGCACTTCCCGGCAGCGATCGCTGCCAGTACTTGGCTGGAGGCAGCACACACACAGAACACATTATCGCGGTGTACTATAAATCATAAGTGCGGGCCCTTCCCAGTAGCGATCGCTGCCGGTACTTGGCTGGAGGCAGCACACACACAGAACACATCATCACAGCATACTATAAATCATAAGTGCGGGCCCTTCCTGGCAGCGATTGCCATCGATTTTTTATAGAATTCTGTCGACCTTTGTGGTCCGGTCAGCGGTTCTGTTGCGGGTGCCTATCATCCGTAGACGGCGGCGTGAATTCTGTAACACTTGGTTTCATTCTGTAAGGTTGTGTGGATTTCTGTAGTTGTCTATGCTGACGTCAGTATGGCACTACCCGTTTCTGTAAAACGCTTTTTTTCTCTGTGGCTCCTTCATAAATTCTGTTGATTGTACAGAATTTTGACGGAGCCAAACAAATTCTGTTGGGGACGGACAGATGGGGCCACCTCTATAAGCAACAGTCACCCATGCACATTGCGAACCTGGCAACAGCGGTTTTTTCCCAGCCAGGCCACGGCCGGTATTCCAGCTGAGCAGACCAGCAATGTTCCCCCCCCACTCTGCCCTGACACGATCTCGGACAAGTAGCAGCCGCCCATGGACACCGTGAGCCCCGGCAACAACGGCTTTTTCCCAGCCAAACCATGGCCGGTACCCCAGCCAAGCAGAACAGCAATTGCCCGGCCCCACCCCGACACGATCTTGGAGAAGCAACAACCGCTCATGCACACCATGAGCCCAACAACAGTGGCTTTTTCCCGGCCAAGCCATGGCCGGTACTCTAGCCGAGCAGAACAACAACCCCCCGCCCCACCCCAACACGATCTCGGAAAAGCAACAACCGCCCATGCACACCACGAGCCCAACAACACTGGCTTTCTCCCGGCCAAGACGTGGCTGGTACTCCAGCCAAGCAGAACAACAATTCCCCGGCCCCACCCCAACACGATCTTGGAGAAGCAACAACCGCCCATGTACACCACGAGCCCAACAACAGTGGCTTTTTCATGGCCAAGCCATGGCCGGTACTCTAGCCGAGTAGAACAGCAAACCCCCCGCCCCACCCCGACACAATCTTGGAGAAGCAACAACCGCCCATGCACACCACGAGCTCAGCAACACTGGCTTTTTCCGGGCCAAGCCACGGCCGGTACTCCAGCCAAGCAGAACAGCAACCCTCCACCCCAACCCGCCATCACCACTCACCTGATGGTACCAACGCCATGGGGGCCATTGGTGGTGGGCGGCCCCGAAGCAGCATTTCACATACCCCAGGGGCATCACATCACATGCCAGCCAATCGAATGTACTGGGCTTGGGAACGCTTTGGGCGTACATTCTGCCTGTGTGACGGACAACAATGATTTGAAGGGGCACATGGATGTGCCACGGGGGCAAGCATTATGCACTGCCAAATCTATCAAACACACAGGCAATCACACCCCACGTCCGCCATGCATATGGAATTTTTGTACTGGGGTTCATCGTGTTTGAAAGGTTTGTGTTGCTCCATGAATGTTGATGAAATTCTGTCGAGCTCTGTGGTCCGGTCAATGGTTCCATTATAGGGCGCCTATTATCTGTGGGCTATAGCATGGATTCTGTAATACATGGTTCCATTCTAGAAGGTTGTGTGGATTTTTGTAGCTGTCTATGCTAACATCAGCATGACCCCGCCCGTTTTTGTTAGGCACTTTTTCTCTCTGTGGCCCGCTGTTACGCACACCGGCCTGATGTGGGGGATGCCCTACTCATGGCCCCTTGGTGTGGGGGACGCCCTGCCTAAGGTATGGTGGCGTACCCTAAGCCGCTTACCGATATTATACAATATGGGAATAGGTTGGGGTGGTCCTAGGTCCCCGTAAGGACCTAGGTGCCCGGCGAGGTGGGTCCGCGGCTTAAAGAGGGCAGGAGCCCCACACCAACAACCTTCACATACCATTTGATTTCGGAGCCACCTCTGGGTGGCCCACCACGCCGGCCTAAAAGCCTGGGCCAAAAGCAAGCGCGACCCTCCCCGGCCTCCGACATGGAGGCCGAGGAATCCAATTCGTCAGCCCGGGAGGGCACCCCTACATCTCAAGAGGGAAGACCGGCATCTGGGGTCGGTCAGCATGAAGGCGCAACCCATGAGGGTGTGATGGAGGTTGAGCCAGTTTGAGAGGACCAACCTGGGCTGTCGGCACGCCAAGCATAGGAGGGAGCTGGAGACCAGCCCATGGCGGAAGCCGAGGCCCAAGAAAGCCAGGAGGGGGCGGCAACCGAGAAGATGACCGCCCTACTACAAGACCCAGGAGTCATGGCGCTCCTGGAGAAGATGGCCACATCCGCCGCGGCCAAGGCCCAAGAGGCCCGCAACCGGGAAGCAACAGCCCGGATTGCACAGCTAGAGATCGTCGCGGCCTCCGCGCAAAAGGAGGCACGGCGACATGAAATTGCCTTGAAAAAGGTAAAGGACAAGGGCCAAGAGGCCGATGTCGCCTGCACTTTGGCGGAGGAGCAGGTAGCCAGTCTTAGCGACTGGCTACACAAGCAGAAGGAGCATGCCCGTGAAGCCAAGGAGCAGAGCGTGGAGCAGCCCAAGCAACCCGAGAGGGTACCGAGTCCGACGGCGGTGAAGATGCCGATGATTCCATAAGCTCAAGGGGCTAAGGACTGGAAGACCATTAGACGGACGAGCGCCAAGCGCAAGAGCCCCACAGCAAGTGAGGCCTAGAGACGGCAGGCCAAGAGGGCCAGAGTTATGGGCCTATGGGCTAATGTTGCAGGCCCTTCGGCCAATGATCCAGGCCCTTCGGCCCATGATCCAAACCCTGTGGCTAATATGCCAGGGCCCTCGGGTAATATTCCGATCAAGCGGGTGAAGTCGCAAGTGTGCATAAAGACCCCAAGTGATGGAGATCGGACCAGTGAGGAGTCGCTCACTGAGAGTGCCTGTGCAGTATGTGGGCATAGCCCGAGCAGGCCGAGAGGTCCAGACTGGAGTCCTCGGAGTCCGGCTCTGCAGGAATGGGGACCGAATGAGGAAGAGCGGGTACTAGAATTTGAACCAAACGCCGCCAATCCTTACAGCAAGCAGCAGAAATGCCGAGCCGTGTGGACACGTTTCCACAGTGAACAGCTGAGCGACCTGGATGAGGGCTAGAGAATGGCCTCTGAAAGGTTTGGAATGAAGTTGACCACCGCACAGCTAGTGAGGATCCAGCGGTGGTATTGCCCTAGAATGGTGATACAGATCGCCCAGGAGGACCCCAATTGGCCGGAAAAGATGGCCTTTGTGTTAAGGCACATCCCGGAGCCTTGGGATTTGAGTGACGGCAACCCTGAGAGGCCAGATCTGCAAGACCCCCATGAAAGATGGGAGGAAATTTCAGAATTGTCTATCTCATCCTGTGCATCCCCATTATTGGGAGATATGTCCACTAGGGCACAAGTGCACAAAATAGAGAAAGAGAGAAGACATGCACACAACCGAGATCGTTTGAGCATGCCAAGCAACTCGATGAGCAAAAAGCTTATAAAGACCGCTGACATAAAGAGCAAAGGCTTTGCGCTGAGAGAGGGATAAACAAATAAATCCCAAAAAAAAATACGAGCAGAAAGCGAGCTTGGAGAAAACAACGAAGAGCTGATTTTCGCCATCGCTTCATATCTGCAGGTGGAAGCCAAAAGGCCCAGCGGGTTGAACCAGTTGAATTTGTGGATGAATTGGATCCCGCTACTCAAGCTAAAGCCTTTGGGCAGCTTGAGAAAGGGTCGACAAAACAAGCCCCCTGCAAGGAGGAAATGACTCAAAGGAAGCCCCGCTAGGTGGATGAGTCCAGCAGTGGGGACAGCGGGGTAAATCACCCAGCTTGTTTTGCAGCACCTGCTCAACCTGAGAAGCCCTCAAGCCCAATGGAGTCAAAACAGCCTGAGAAGGCGTCCAAGCCCAAAGCAGCAGTGAAGAAAGACACAAGTAAGATCTTTGATAAAATTATTAGGAGATCTGCACTTGCACCTCATATCAGAAAGCAGTCTGAATTTGGTGACTCTGGTGGTCATGATGAGGTTGTGTATGTTGGCTCAGGAGGTCCACCAGCCAGTCCTATTCCTCCGGAGCAGCAGGAAATTTTTGCCATAATAAAAAGACAAGAGGAAGAATTGGAAAGGGCCAGGGCTGAAGCCGATAGTCAAGCACAGTTGTTGGCTACCTTGGGAAAGGAAGATTTCGCTGCCTTCATGAAATTCAAAGAATTTCAGCATGCACAGCAGCAGTAGCCTCAATAGCAGGCTCAAGCCCACCCTCAAGGGGAGAGTAGCACTGGTCAGGTTACACATAAGATCAAGTATACCATGGGTAAACCTGACCCTGCCTATCAAAGGCAGCGCCAGCAGTACAGAGTGAAGGAGCCCCAACGGGCACTAGCAGGGCCAACTCCCAGGATCCAAGTACCCATGATTCAAAACGTCCATGGATACTGGGACTTGATTGGTGCATTTCATGACGCCTAGGGAGGGGTGTACGACAAGGGGTACTACCACCCTAAGGGCGGTGCAACACCATATCGTGCATCAGTCTCACCGGATGCCCTGAGGAGGATACCCACCTACCTGCGCCTCAACTTTGAGGCACAACAGAGGGCCTTGGAGATCCATGTTCTAGGGCTCCAAGAAGCAACCATTGAGTGGGACGCAGTGCAGAGAACCAGGAAGAGGATACCCCAGGAGGGAGACCCATAAGGACAAGCTGTCTCAAGAGTGCCCATCCCTCAGGCACCTCAGCCAGCGCCTGCCACTACTCGGCCTTACACTATGGGCCAAGCAGGACCAGCGGGAGAGCCGCAGCAGCCCCATACTACACAACAGAAAATTGCGGCGCTGCAGGCCATGTCTCCATTTGGACAGCCGGGGCCATCCTAATAACCGCAGCCACAAATGGCAAGACAATACCAACCGCCCTCTCCATCCCATTAGTAGCCTGAGGAGGATGAAGAGGAAGAGGAGCTACTGTTTGAAGAACTGCAGCCGCGGTACATGCAGGCCCAAGAGCCACCACATCAGGAGCGACATGCCTCCGTTGTAGCTTGCCTCCACATGGCGACGGACGGGCCACCGCCCCCGCCGGAGGACTACAACCCTTATGGTCCTGGATATATGGGATTGGGCCAAGGTTGCTTAACAACCGCCCAGGAGGTACCTTTTGCTCCTGTGTATCTGCAGCCCGAGAGGGCCGTTCAGGTGAGCACGCCGAAAATGAATACTCAAGGTATTAAGCCACCTAAGTGGAATGAAGACAAGTAGGCGTTGACAAAGTGGTTACAGGAGATCATTCTGTATTTCAAAGCCACTATTGCTCCCCGGAATCAGTGGGGATGGATAGCACTGAACACTCTTGAAGATTCAGTGAAGCATAGCCTGCACAATTAGGTCACTTATGGGGAGTGACTATTGATGCAGAAGTGCTTTAAAGGCCCGACTTTCAACTGTCATGGGAATAGTTTAAATATGGTATGGAGACACTTTACGATCATAAATGCTCATACTTCGAAATTCGATCTGAGATAGCAGCCTTCACAAAGGCAGGGACTTTGGGCCCCGACACCATCAAATACAAACAACTTTTGGAACAAATGTTTTTCAAGTGTGAGAAAGATTAGGATGACTATTCCAAACTGCATGCACTATTCATAGGCCTACGTCCTAATATACAGCAAAAATGCTTACTAAACCAAGACGGTGAGCAGTGGACCACTTACGCAAGCCTAAGGGCGCATTTGTACAAAGTGGCACCCACATATGACCAGGAACACAAGTCATATGGCTCTCATCAAAATGGTAGCCGCACTGGCCAAAGCATTACAAGCAATAACCTTGGCGTGAACCCAATCATCTGAAAGCACCATGCTTTGTGGTTGATAATAGGGGCAAACCCATTCTCCAAACAAAACCCAAAATTCGAAGAGTACCGGTTCACAAGGCTCCCAATGTGGATGTGCAAGGAAAAGCCCACGGCAATTGCGGATATGAGCCCATTGAGGCGATCTGGGATCTAATGGAGGGCAAACCCGTTACAAGCCCCACGCAGCTCAAGGACACTACCATCGAGGTGTTAAAACGAGCAGAATGATGCTTTTGGTGCTTCAAGCTGTTCAGCGCCGGGCATCTGTCCGATGGGTCTTGTGACCAGCATGGTACATTGCCACCAATGAAGGTGAGATCCCCACCAATAAAGTGGAATATAACATATCACAATGTGGTGAGCTCAATTTGCCTGAAAGAGCAAAGGAGTAATGTGACTAATCACACTCTGAGAGTGCAGCTTGTGAACTACCGGCAAACTGTTGCACCTGTGGTACTTGTTCCTAAAGTGTCTACAATGGGGGTACTAGCCGGTATTAAACAACAGCAAAAAAGTCACAATGACTCTACAACCCAAGAGGGTAACAATACGCAGTCAGACCATTCTGACCGCATGCTCCTTAGTGAGCACTTTCAGTACATCCAATCCCTGGTGCCTCACCAATTTACCTTGGATGCTTGTGCTAACCCCAAAGGGGACAACGCTCATTGCAAGCGGTTTTGTTCAACTGCAAAGAGCTTTCTAAAACAACTTTTGCAAGGTGAATTTGTGTAGATTAATCCACCATTCCAGAAAGCCATGCCCTTTCTGAAGCATTACTTTGCAGAACATGCAAAGCAACCCACTAAGTGTGGAACACGCATCTTATTACCAGCATGGCGGTGTGTTACCGAGCACCCATGCCTACAGTGAATGCGCACCTTGGTGCATTACCCCAAGGGTACTCGGTTGTTCACTCAACCAACCACCGACCAAGCAAGTCGTACACCCATGGTTGGCATCCTTTGGCTAGTTAATGTATACTATGAACCCCCAATGGGAGTTCCCAGTTAGTGCATTCGTGGCTTGCAATCTGACAAACCTCGGCTAACATTTGCAGACCGTGTTAGTCATCAGCCTGCGTCAATCCTTTTTGATACTGGTGCTACGGGCACTGCCTATATCACCCTGGCTTGTTGCCAACGATTAGGGTTATACCCTAAGTAGCCCTTAGGGGCCTCTAACCGGCACATCCAGCGGATTCATCGGTTGCAGCGGCTAACCCGCGCTACTCGTCAGGTGGTCAACCCCACTGAGTCCTCTACCCCTGCGAGTGTTTCCCAGGACCCTCCTGAGTCGGAGGTCCTCCTTTCCGATGGCACTGCACTCCCTTCTTTGGCAGTCGCTAATGTTTCTTTAACCATCCAAGGTTATAAGGATATTGTCCGCTGTGTTGTTATTGATCTTTCTGACGATTATGACATTATTGTTGGCAATAACTAGCTTCATAAGCATGCCGGTGTTATTGATTACCTTCGTGGCCACATTCGGGTTGTCTCCCATAGCCGTGAGATCATTCTTCACAGTACAGTACCTAGCGCTGCTATTTCCGCAACCCCTTTGGGTATTCCTTCTGCTCTTTCGACGGTTCGTCGTTTGGGCCATTTGTGTTCCCTTGGCCATGCCCATCACGCATACCGGCGAGGATCCCCTCTCTGTTTGGTTTTGGTTCGCCGGGTCGGCAACCTCCCTGAGGGGGACAAACCGGGCCCTTCGGCCATGGCCATGACACAGCAAGGTTGAGAGACCACATCTGCCCTTGTCGATCCTAATAGGATCCTACACTCCTGGAGGAGTATAAAGACCTCTTTCCTGAGGAATTACCTACAGGCCTCCCCCCAAATCGGGGTGTAGCCTTAACCATCCCCTTAGAGAAAGGGACCAAACCGGTATAGTGACCAACATTCCGGTATAGTCCTAAGGAGATGGATGAGATAAGAGAGCAGGTAGATTACCTTTTATGGAAAGGTCTTATTACGGAGAGTAGCAGCCCTTTGGGGGCCCCAGTACTGTTTGTACCTAAGCCTGATGGCAGCCTCCGAATTTGCATTGACTATAGGACGTTGAAGAAGGCCACTATCAAAAATAAGTGGCCTATACTGAGGGTAGATACCCTGTTGGATCAGCTGCAAGGAGCTAAAGTCTTCCCAACAATTGATTTGCAGCAAGGGTACTATCAACTCAGAATCAGTAAGGCTGATTGTGCCAAGACGGCGTTTGTGACGCCTTTGGGCTTATATGAGTTCAAGGTACTTCCTTTCGGGCTGGCAAACGCCCCCGCAATCTTCTAGCAGACAATGCACCATATCTTTGGTGAACACATTGGCAAACACGTCCTAGTTTACTTGGATGATATTTTAGTGTTTAGCCAATTTGTGGAAGAACATTTGCAACACCTGAAACAGGTGTTAGAGGTGCCATGACAACAGAAGTTATATTGTCGTCTGCACAAATGTTAGTTCAATAAGGAGGAGATCTCCTACTTGGGACACATTGTGTCACAAGAGGGCATACGCCCAGACCTAGAAGGGATTGAGAAAGTACAGAACTGGTCTGTACCACAGTGCGTGAAGCACGTTCAGTAGTTCCTTGGCTTAGCCAACTACTTTCGAAAGTTCATTTAGGGCTATTCGAAAATGGCAACTCCCTTGATAGACTTAACCAAAAAGAATGGTAAGTGGGAGTGGATGGCCAAGTGCCAGGCAATATTTGAGCATATAAAGGAATGCTTAACAACAACTCCTTTGCTCAAAATGCCAGACCTCAGTAGAACCTTCGAGGTCATTGCAGATGCATCCCAAACTACTGTGGGAGAAGTCCTCATGCATGACAACTATCCAATCTGTTACGTCAGCAGGAAATTTCTCCCTGCAAAGCTGAATTACAGCGTAACAGACCAGGAGGCATTAGCTTCCATGCATGCCATCCAGTTATGGCGTTGTTACCTAGAGGGTACACGTTTCAAACTCGTAACGGACCATTGCCCATTGACATATTTGAAGTCACAGCCACAGCTGAGCATGCGGCAGGCCAAATGGTCAGAAATCCTACAACAATTTGACTTTGAGTGGGAGTATCGCCCAAGGCAAAAGAATGTGGCTGATCCACTTTCTCGAATCCCACCTACTCATGGTGAACAGGAAGCCAGGAGAAAAAGTTAACTGGCTATATGTGGCTTAAGGGCAATGCACAAGCAGGGAAATGACCAATGGTCGAACAGGATGGTAGAGGAAGAAGATTTAGCCTCCAAAATCCATCAGGCATATAGCCATAATCCCCAGCTTGAGTCTGTAAAATAGCAACAAGAGTTGCGTTGTACAGATGACTTATGGTTGCGAGGCGAGCAGGTATATATACTAGCTAGTTTGCGGATTGAGATCTGCGAGTTGGCGCATGAGCATCCAAGTGCAGTACACTTTGGTCAAGCCAAAACTTTAGACTTAGTCTAGAGGTATTACTGGTGGCCAGGAATGTTTCGAGAAATACAACTACATGTTAATACTTACCTGGTTTGTCAATAGGCTAAGTATTCTTGTCAAAAGGCCCCAGGCTTACTTCAGCCATTGGGCATTCCTGAGGAGCCATGGACTGAGTTGTCCATGGACTTCATTACTCAACTGCCAAAAACTAAGGGAGGTCATGATGCCATCGTCGTGTTTGTCAATAGGCTGAACAAAATGGTATGCCTCGCAGCCACAAGGACCGAAGTCTCCGCAGAAGGAGCGGCAGACTTATTGGTACAGAATGTGATAAGGCACCACGGTCTCCCCTCGACAATAGTGTCTGACAGAGATGTTCGGTTCACTTCCAGGTTTTACCGGTACCTGGCAGAGAGGTGGAAAGTGCAGCTCAACATGAGCACTGCGTACCATCCGCAGACAGATGGCCAGACCGAAGTTGTGAATCGGATTCTGGAGGAATACTTACGCAGCTATACGCGTTCTGATCAAAACACATGGGACGAACTGTTAGCCATGGCCAAGTTTGCGATGAACAACTCGAAAAACAATTCAACCCAAGAGACCCCATTCTATTTGAACTATGGTCGACACCCAAGGAGTCCCTTAGCTCTGAGGGTGTAAATTTGGAAGCCGTTGAAAGGTTATGACAATCCAAATGCCCACAACTTGGCAGTGGCTACTGATAGGGCACAACAGCTATATTTGAGGCACAATGGTACCCCCCTCGTAGAGGGATTACTAGCAGTGACACGATTTGATCAACGTGTTGATTGCGAAGGCCCACCATAATCATTGAAAATGATCTGGTGGCCTCACTGAGTTCCTTTGAGTGGTGTTTTCAGTATCTATGAGTCCAGCACCCCACTCACAATTCAGCAGAACAGCTGCAGTTGCACTAAAATAGTAGTGCTTTCACAGCACTGCCTACAACTGTGTTTTTCACCGCTTTTTTGTGTTCGCCTTTATGGCAAAACACTTCTCAGCACTTTCTCAGTGCTGTGCGCCTCCCTCACTGTCCTCGCAGCACGTCGCACATCGCGAACTGGTAGTCGACACGCACACAACTGTGTGCCCAGACTCATCAACGCTTGTGCAGCGCTGTGAGGGAAACAACACCACAAAGTTCTACACGACATGCCTCCTCAGCGTGTCAGCAAGCTTATACGCGAGTTTACAGCTGAGCGCATGCCTTCACGGCGTTTGGCGCATGTCTAAGGCCCGTTGGGATGTGTGGTTTCACGCCCAGCCAGCCCTACCAACCCGTGGTGCAGTTGACACCAACGCAGCCGGTTTGAAAAAACGGGTGCGCTTCGAACGACACCCTGCACTAGCCTTGGCGGTTTTCCGACATGGAACACAGATGCACACACAAACAACAAGGACACAAACCTCGCCACCGCTTCTCGCAGGGCTGTGCGAACACGTTCAACGGGTGGAAAGTTAAACAACACTCCTATTTGGGAGTTGAATCAAGACCCCGTTGGGGTAAACAACAAGCACACAAAACGATGGCTGCCAACGGCTTGCCCCTTGCAGCGTCGACCACGACGCAGGCTGGACGCACATCCAGAGACGGACACACATTTTGGTATCCCAAGAGATGGAGGAAGCCTTGCCAAAGGTGGCTCAACGACCTTACACTCGAGTGTCCGAAGTCACAACTGCAGCGCCGACTCCAAACACAAGCAAACGGCAAGGAGCGCCTCCCCCAGCGCCGCCAGCTCAAATACGCGAACAGAGGGGGCTAGAGAATCTAAAGATACCCGTCAAATCGCCAGAATATTCCCTGTCACTGACCCACAGCCACTGACCGGTCAGAACACAACGTTGTGAGCCTTGCTGTGCTGCACAACGGTCACCAGCGCCGCACACGGCCACCCCAGAGATCCCCTGACCGAACACTCACTTCGTTATATTGTAAAACACACATAAAGCATGCGTAAAGTCCAATCAGTGGCCTGCGTCCCCATGGCAATTGAGACTTCTTGTTCTATTAAATTGTCAATGTAAAGCATCCCAATTTTACACCAAAACTAACCAAAACCCATTGAAATCAAGCATGCACACTCAACAAGTATAAAAACGCCTTGCAAACCCAAACTATTCATGTTCACACAGCTTCAGAAAAAGCGCACTTTCTTTTTTATTCTTTTTTATGTTTTTCTGCTCCCAAATGCTCACTCACGAATCACACATCTTGTCATCTTCATCAAAAAGCCCAAGGTGGGCTGGCAGAGGTGCCTTAGAGGCTTCTTCAATAAACATCTTCTCCACCTTCACCTGAACTTTTGCCACCCTTTTCTCTTCTTTCTTTTCTCGCTTTTTTTACCTCGGAACTCAATGACATATTCAAACCACCATTGTGGCAGCTTCACCATAACAATGTGCCTCTTTGAACATCCGCCAATGTTTCCAGCAGCAAATGCATATAAAATGCAACACTGCTAAATTCGTGGCTTTGAATCCAGGTGGCTAGAACCTGGACTCTCTTTAGGTATCTAGCTAAATATCTCTTATGGTGCTGAGGCTCAAGGGAGAACAACCTAGGCTGCCTTTTCAAACCCCCAATTAGAGCACACAACTCCTTTTTTCCATCACTTTCTTTTGCCTCTTGTGGGGGGTCCTTATTATTCCCCAATGGCATTGTGTTTCTCAGCCTCTTATTTGCCCAAGCCACCTCACCCGTCACATGGACTAGGTGATTGCATTGGTGCATCACTTCCCACTCAACCTCTAGCTCCCCATGAAAACCAGTACGTAAAACTATATTCACATCTTCCCCTAACTATTCTGAGCCCTCTGCCTTGGTCTCCCCCTACCTGGAAGCTTCCTTCGAAGTGGTCATAGGGTCAGCACCTTCCCCAGGTGCTGGCCCTGTTTTTGCCTCCTGCAGGGTCACCTCACTGGGCCCCACGGGCCCAGATTCCGGTGTAACGGGCCCCGTGAAACCGGGGGGGAACCAGCTTCCCGCGGGTTCCCTGGCGGCGTAGTCACCCCCGCCGGTCCGACGGCACTTGGCCCTGTGGTCCTCCGTTCCCAGTTCCAATCCGTTGACGGACACTCAAAAAAGCATCGCCTCCCACTCCTCCTCCTCAGAGGGGAAGGCATGCCAATGGCGCCCGCGGGTCTTCCCCCCGGCGACTTTCCGCTGCGTGTCGCAAGCCCAGCACATCCCCTCCGCGGGGCGCACCATCCGACCCAGCGCCCCCCCTCTGCGGGGGGCGCGGCCTCCAATCCCGCGAGCGCATCGACCCCACCGCCCGGATTTAGATCAAGCACACGGCGTAGAGCGCGGCGGGAGTTGCAGCACGCTTGGCTGCCCTTCGCCTCAGGAACCCACACCGTCGTTTGGATGGCGACGTAGGAATCGCCATCCATTCCTATCCGGCGGTCCACAATGTGGGCCTCCCGCCATCCGCGCGGATCCGCCACTGCCGCCGAAACGGCCAGCCATTCCGCCGGCCCCCACTTGTCCAAGTCCGCGCTGAGGGCCAGCTCAGAGCGAGGGGCCTTCCGTGCCATGCTGCAACCCACACCGGTCTTGCTCAGCACTCCCGCGGTCAGAGCAAATGCGCGCGCGCGAGTTGGGCCGCTAGGGGGCTACTAAAGCCCCCGCCAGCGCCCAGGTCCGACGGTGTGCCAAAAGGATCAAACGGGATGATCCATGAGGCCGCCCCAATGGACTTATTAAGCTTGCAACGCGCCCGGCCTTGCACAATCATCAAGTATACATGGCAATACTAGAATCATAGTGTACCGCCTGATATTCAATGGGTTTGGGAGCCGCGGTGCTGCCACATCAGAAAAGTGATAGGTGCTTTCACAAAACAATAACAAAAACGCCCTTGCACCCGTGCGTCCCCCACACAGCGCATGGCCAGCCCACCCCCGTGTCACACAAACATCAGGGGAAACGGGCCTGACCCGTGGGGGCTTTTAATAGCACATTGGCAGCTATGCAATGTATAGAAAAGAAAGTGGTGCTATACACAACCACCTTAAGGACAAAACAACCCTTTCTAAAGGTTTGACAGAAGTAGTCAGCCCTCCCCATTCAGAATACAATAGACGGGCTGTCGGTCCTTTCACAAGACCATACACAATCCGGTGCATTTGTCTCTTAAATACAACCACCAAACTCTCACACGCCCCCTTTTCTCCACTACGCCAAACGATTATCTTTTTTTCACAATAACTAAACACTTTTGCCCCAAACTAGTATGGCTTGCACAACCAACCATGGGGGAAGTGTAAAACGTATTGCCAGCACACAGGGTGAAGGGAGTCAACCTTCTTCTGACTCTCACTCCCTCACCCTAATCGTGTGCTGAACTTGTCATGGCCATCCTGGCCCATGACTTTTAGTGCATGCAGGATTTTTAGTGAGAGAGCTAAAAATAACCTTGCATAGCACAAGGACTGACACCTGTCTGGTCTCTAAAATCCCGCAGAGCCAGCACACCTGCCATGTTAGACCTGTGTGTGTAGGTGCCTTTCAAGACCTCAGCCTGAATGTAACCTTACACATCATATGAAACCCCGTTTTTTATGTGAATTACTGGACTATACGCCTTTCCTCGTTAGGTCAGGCAGCCCAGATGGTCTTTATCAGACCAGGGATGTGCTAGCTAGGCTTATCCCAATCCACCCACCTAGCCTAAGCCCTTGAGGTCCAGGACCTCCCAGAATCGTCTTTGAACCCAGTCAGTCTGGGGAGCTGACTGGTGATACGGATCTGTTGAGAACACAGGGTGGTATTTTATATCCAGCCCTTGTCTCCCTAACCTTACACCGCCCTCATCCTCACTCGTAAGGTTTGCAATTGTCCGCTCATAACCCATTTTCAGAGTGCTTCCTCTTTGTTTGCTTTTTTTTAAATTCAGCAATGGTGGCATACTCAGGCCATCCCATGTAGTGCATACAGCGCATACGGCAGATACCCCTCGTACGCCAATTATATAAGTGATCCACCTAGTGAAAACGGTGGTCATTATGTGGCGTCACGAACAGTGTCCAAACAGCACTGAAAGAGGCCAAAGAGTGCTTAGAAAAAGCACAGACCAGTCAAAGCGTGTTGACCGCCATCGGAGGGAAGTGTCGTATGATAAAGGAGATGATATCCTCCTTTTGACACAACATATTACCCTCAAACACCCGGGAACATGGAAATTACTACCGACGTGGATTGGGCCCTTCACCATCCTTGAGCGGATAGGTTTTGTTGCATATCAACTAGAACTTCCGGACAGCATGAGCAAGATACATCCGGTTTTCCATGTATCGAAGCTTAAGCCTTATAAGGCTAGTGGTAGAGTACAGCCACCCCCAGTCCCCATCGAAATCGAAGGGGAACTGGAGTATGAAGTTGAATGTATTCTTGACAAAAGAATCAAGAAACGCAGCCGACGGCAGGACTCTATTGAATACCTTGTCAAGTGGCTGGGTTATAGACATGAAAATAGTAGTTGGGAATTAGCAAAAGCAGCTGCAAATGCACAAGAATTGGTTCAAGCGCTTGAAAATAACAGAACTCCTATGATGCATGTGCAAACTGGTCGCAATACTTGTAGTACGAAATGTATACATTGACATGAGTCAATCTGTGTTGCTATCACAGGCAATGCTCCGCTGGGCCCAGAGAAATACTGGATACCAAGGCACGAGATCGCATTCTGTCTTTGGACATATGAATGCGATGTCCACAACAATCCTCCACGGAGAACGAGTGGAAGGAGATGGCCCACTGGTCAGGACATCCGACCATGCGAGAGGACGAGCCCGCCAGCCTAGCTACATTCCACGTGGACGAGGACACGCATGGCAGGCTGGTGGAGGACGTCATGGCAGACGCACGGGGTAGCCCCTGTGTGTGATCGACTTGTCCTGGGCTATAGCAGACTGAGAGGTCACCATCAGGACAAAAGGTCATTGAGTTGATATTGAACATTCCAACTGATATACTGAGGGAAGAGTTTTAATGACGGTTGTCCGTAGACGCACTATCCATGTAACAACCACTCTTTTCCTCTTCCATGTAAATGTATCCATGTCTTGGATTCAACTGAGCATGTGGCCAAGTGCACAGTCAGTTGCTCCAGACAGCAGGCCCACTGGCCACACATGCGTCTATTCCCATACCACCATATTGGGACGGGGATATCCCACTCCTTGAGGGGGATGAATGTTATGCACACCGGCCTGATGTGGGGGACGCCCTACTTATGACCCCTTGATGTGGGGGACGCCCTGCCCAAGGTATGGTGGCGTACCCTAAGCCGCTTAGCGATATTATACAATATGGGAATAGGTTGGGGTGGTCCTGCCTAGGTCCCCGTAAGGACCTAGGTGCCCGGCGAGGCGGGTCCACGGCTTAAAAGAGGGCAGGAGCCCCACACCAACAACCTTCACGTACCACCCGCTCATGGATTCTGTTGACTGTACGGAATTTTAGTGGAGCCAACCAAATTCTATTGTGGACGGACAGAGGGGGCCACCTCTAGAGCATAGGGTGTCATTGAGGAAGTTGGTAACCACGGGACTGGTTTAGATAGATGACGAGGTTGGGGAACCATGGGGTGGGTGCAAGTGGGAGTTGTGCCAACTTGTACACTACAACCTCCTTGGCAACGTCAAGGATCGGGAGGCCTGGGAGCCAATCGATGGGATTATCAGCTATCATCATTGGATGAGATATAGCTGAGAGCATGGGGAGCTATTCTACTTCACATAAAGTCTTTGGGCGAATGTAGGGGTTGTCAGCTCCAGCCGTTGGGAACTGCTCTCCACCCGCTGAGAGGCAACTGTGGGCTGGCCCTGGACGTGCAAGGTAGGGCACTAGGGCCGACAAGGCAGGGAATACAACAAGAGAGGCGAACGGTGTTGTGCCCTATCGGGCACACCTTAGGTTGTTCGTATAGAGGCACGGAGGTGGGGTTCCCTCAGCAATAGTTATATGTAGGATAACGGAACAATGGCACCACTAGTTCAAATTTTGAACTAGTGGTGCCATTATTCCGTTATCCTACATATAACTATTGCTGAGGGAACCTGGATGTAAATTTAATTTACATCCAAAAGATTGTGCAAATCAATATAACAATTAAATATTAAATGGTGGGCCCTAAATATTGAAGTAACAAAATACAAGAGACTCTAAACAATCCCCAAAGCTTCCCCTAAGCTTGCATCCTAATAGAGCTTGGTGCTGGCCACCTGCTACCACACATTAATTACCATACCGTGTTTCCAAATTCTTTTGCCATATTACATGTTAAAAAATGAGAACTTTATGTACAATCTGCCAATTGGGGAGGGTGTACTATAGTGTGTTGTTGTGGCCACGGGGGGAACCGTTGCAGCCATGCAAGGGGAAAGGTATTAGTAGGATGGTGAGCAACCCTTAGCGGGCACCCTAAGGTTTGGCATGGCGGTGGAGAGCCATAAAATATGTGAGAGATTGGCACTTTGTAGCACTCAATCCCACTACATGGGGGGCCAAGATTGGCCCTTGTGAATGGTGGGGTTGGGCACCCATGAGGCGCCATTTGCTTCAAAAAAATTGGCGCCTCATAAGCGCCCAATTCCGCCACTTGTGGGGGCCAATCTTCGCCCCCATGGGTGGCGGGAACAGCGGCCCATGAGGGGGCGTATTTTGGGCAAAAATGTGTGCCTCACAAGGGGCCCAATCCCGCCCCCCATAACAGCCATTCAAGGCCCCCACGGGTGGTAGGATAGGGTGCCCATGAGGTGCATATTTCTGTAGTATTGAGTGGCGCCTCATGGGCATCCACTCTAGAGGTCGGTGGTGCAGGCCGTTATTTAACGGCAACCGAGGCACGGCCCCAATGCCGTAAGTTGCCACTAGCATTAATAGCAGTGGATACCGCTATGGACAGCACACTTAGTAATGGGCTGATTAAGTAAGTGAATTTGCCATTGGAGCGGCAAAATCCCGCCACCCAACGGCATTGGACAACGAGTGCTGAGTGTCACCGGCATCCAGTGGTGTAGTCTAATGGAGAGCCGGCATCTTCCGGCACAGAGGCCGTTAACCACCAACGGTGCTCCGCGGCACAATATAGTGATGAACCGGTATCTTACAACATGATTGTTTGAGTGCACAGCGGTGGCTAGTGAACCTTCTAGCATCGGCATTCAGGGGCGTTGCGTGCGCCGACCTTTCCCTGGCTTCATATGAAATTCTAGTACTTGAACTCAAATCGTGGCAAACCTCTCCCGGTGTATCCACACACCCATCCACATCACAAAAAACTACTCGAGCAATCCTCTGCCACCACAAAATTTGCTCTGCTATTGTGAATATCATGCTCCCATTTCGGACTAGTCGTGTTTTACTACATTGTACTGGACACATCATATCCGTCATGGGATTACCCCCTAAAAGTTGGGGTCAATATACTTCTGCGCCCTATTGCAAGTCACCCTCATGCAAACCCATGCTTGTGCTGCCCCGGACATGGCACACCATGTTAAAGGCAAGCGCTACAGCCACCGTGATGGCATGCGGACAAGACAGAGCCACAGCCAAGGCAACCTATATAGGTTTGAGATTCTGCTCCACTTTGTGAGTGTTGCAGATTAGGGCAAGGTTTTGGGGCGCTTTTGCAGCGTGCTATGGGTGTTGTGTGGTTTGGGCGACACCTCAAGGGTGTGGGGTGAGTCGAACATGTGCTGGTCATTCCCCCACCATCGCTAAGGTCAGACTCCACACAAGCAACACAAGTTGTGGTGTCTGTTTTAGTGGAACCCAGAGGCACAAGAGGGGCAGAGGCCACACCAGAGGCACAGAAGGCACACCAGAAGCATAGCTTTGGGGCCTATTCCGTGGACCGATTTGCGTCAGCCCGGAATGCCCTTTGTGCCCAGTTCAACACTCAGTATTGGGACGTTGGTATGGCAGGTGTGGATGCGTTCCAGTAGGATTGGAGCGGCAC
Organism: Ostreobium quekettii; assembly: GCA_905146915.1. Classification (NCBI taxonomy): domain Eukaryota; kingdom Viridiplantae; phylum Chlorophyta; class Ulvophyceae; order Bryopsidales; family Ostreobiaceae; genus Ostreobium; species Ostreobium quekettii. The sequence continues at coordinate 11,494 of CAJHUC010002989.1, read as the reverse complement.
CAAGTCCTAGTGCAATCCCCCATGGAGCCTCCTTGCAAGGCTCGTATCCTTCCTCGCCTTACAACCGGAGCTAGAAGTGGTGGTGCTGGCACCAGACTGGCCGAGCGCGGTGTGGTTTTGCCCGCTCCGAGCAATGGCCAAGGCGGAACTGTTCATTCCCTGCCAGGCCGACCTCTTTTTGCCAGGCGATCCGAGTCTCCCAACCTCTCTCTCACCCCCGCGTTGGAATCTGCGGGCGTTCCATGTGTGCTCGTGCCTGCGGATGCCGCGCCATCTGAGGCCGAATCGGAGGAAGTTGTGACCCCTCCCGCGGACCCGTCCTCGTTGCCGGTGGAACCCTTGGTGGAACCGTTGGCAGAGGATGACCCATTGTACAGCACCGACCTAGATGGCTTGTTCCGTGACGATCGCTGCTGGATGGAGCACCAATTCCTGGCCTCCTACACGGAGACCACACAACAGACTCTCCAAACCAAGTTCTAGCGCTTCCAGTGCTTTTGCAAGGCGCACGACCTGGTGGCCCTTCCCGCGCAGCGGGCTTCCATCTACGGCTATATTCAGCTTCTTCAGGAGGAAGGCAAGGTGGGGATTCGGTCGCTACCCCAATATCTGGTAGCCATTTTGATGATGCATCACGTCGCGGGTCATCTCGGTTTTTCCGCCTTCGACCCGGTCACTCACATCCTCACCCGCGTTTGGCGTCGGGCGGCGCCAGCCCCGGTGCAGCATCACCGGCCGGTCCCCATTTCCCTTATGCTGCACATCCTGGACATCGGCCTGACCACCGAGGATGGACCCACCCTTTGGGCGGCGTGCTGGCACATCTCGACTATATTTTCTTCAATCGGGCCCAGTCGGGCCATTTCATTCTGGTGGAGGATGTTCGCATCGCCGAACAAGTGATCGCCTTCCGGGAGCGCAAATCCCCCAGTCGCGCTACCGCTCGTGGCCTTCCCGGGGCACCCCGGAAGTCGTCGCCCTCCTGCGCTGGTGGGCGGCCTTCCGCGATCATGCCTGGGCATAGACGGATCAACAGCCGCGCCATTTCTACCGCCTCCTAGAGGTGGCCACCCGGATCCGTTAATAGTGGACAGAGGTTAATTTCCGTTAATTTTCCGTTAATTAACGGAAAATAACGAAAAAAAGACAAAAATTATCCAAAAATTAGCGGATTTTTGGATTTTTTGGGGATTTTTGGGTTTTAGTCATACTTATAGTTTATGGAATTCGCTATTAGAGAGTATGTTTGTATTTTATTTCAACCTATGCATAGTAGATTTTCAACTAGCCGCAGTTGTTGTGATTTTTTGGGTTTTTTTTTGATTTTTTTGGATTTTTTTCGTTTTTTCTGAATTTTTCTCCCTTTTTCTTTAACGAAATTTAACGGACAGCTGATAAAAATTAACGAACCGGATTTAGCGGACCGGATGGCACCTTTGAGTGGCCACCTCTACCGCCTCCCCGGCGACGCCACCCCTTCTTAAGGCGGTGGCCTCCTGGTTCTCGTCCCTACTCGCGCTCTTTCCGGAGTTCGGCCATGAGCCCTTCACACATCATGGCCTGCGCGGTGGGGGCGTGTCTAGCTGCTTCGCCTTGGAGGTCGCGGAGCAGCGAATTTGGGACTGGGGAGATTGGAAGTTTGACGCGATGTGGTCGTACATCGACATTTTTCATTTACCCACAAAGTGGGACTTTCGTCTTTTCGGTTGGATGACCATCACCACCCGCGACTTGCATGAGCAGTTCGGGCATATCTTCTGCCCCGGAGGGGCCTCGAGTTCCTGTAAAGTGACTGGGCAAGTTTAATGGACGGGAACCTCGGGTATGTGAAGTTGACGGTTGTTTGTAAGTAATGTCATGGGGGTACATGACAGGGTGGGCTCAGGAGACCGGTAAGGCAGAAACCGGTCCACCCTGCGGATCCTTTGGCTACTGGTAAGAAAGTCCTCTGCCAACTACAAACACTACAGGTGCATATCAACATATGCTCGGGTCACCAATAATGAGCCCATAATAGCTCAATAATGCGCCACTCAGTTGCAACAAGCTGGTGCCCCGTGAGGCCCAGAGTTCCACAGCATGGGACTCCAATGCGGGGGAGCCATGGCCGGTCTGAGAGGAAGCGTATGGGTAGTGGGGCTACTGTGGCAGAATTGGCAGCTCATCTATGGCGACAGGACCCAGATTCAACGACAACATGGGTGATATGCTCTCGTAACCCGTCCAACTAAGCAACGCAGTCAAGGAAGCATATCCGAAGCCGCAAGAGCCGTTGGGGCTCTGCGACACCCCAGAGGGTGGCTGGCCCCCGCAAAGTCACGTAGAGTAGGCCCACCTGTAGGCGACCCACGCAACACACTCAAGGACAGATAGGGGAGGGCCCTATGATGAGAAGCCAGAGCAATGCCCATTGCTGCGTCGGGCGGCTCCGTGAGCATCCATGGGCCGGTGATGGAGGGGCGCAGCCACACGGTGGCCACTCGTTGATACAAAAAGTCTGTGGGTGTGGGGCGCCTGCCCTCTTTGAGCCACGGACCCGCCTCGCCGGGCACCTAGGTCCTTACGGGGACCTAGGCGGGACCACCCCTCCTACTCCCATATCCTTATAAGTATAAGGGTTACCGTAGGACAAGGAATACAATACGATCTTGGGTAGGGCGTCCCCCACACCAAGGGCCAGTAGTAGGGCGTCCCCCACATCAGGCCGGTGCGCGTAACATTCGTCCCCCTCAGGGAGGTGGGGCGTCCTCGTCCCAATGTATATGGATATGGGAGCAGAAACATTATGTATGTGGGAATAGAACTGGCTGTGCGATTTGCCACATGCCCAGTTGGCGCGGTAACCACACATACATTATGTAAACTATGGTGAAGAGAAAGAGTGGTTGTTTTTACATGACCTCCCGGTCTTCGCAACCCTCATTAAAACTCTTCCTCAGCCACATGGCTGGAATGTTCGACCTCCCGGCCTGTCATCTGCGACCCCGAGAATGGGAACCACCAAATGCCCATGCCGGTGGGCGTCGGCTCGGTGCGGGACCTCGTCCTCGCCCGCGGCCACGCACATGCCCAGCTCCTCGAGAGGCTGGCACGAGCGGTTCATCAATATCTAGTCTTTCTCCGTTCAAGATCGCAACGGACATGGCGTTCACGTGTCCAAATTGCGTCTTGGCACGGGGAGCGGTGTACCCAGTGTTCTTTTGGGCCCATCTCAGGAGAACCTGTCAAAGCATAGTCACACATGAGCATGTTTTAGTATGTACATCCCGTACTTTCACGCAGTTTGCATTTACATCACAGGGGTTCTGCCATTTTCAAATGCTTGAACCAGTTCCTGTGCATTTGCAACTGACTTTGCTGATTCCCAGCTGTTATGCTCATGTCCATATCCCAGCCATTTGACAAGGTACTCAACATAGTTTTTGCGTCTCCCACGCTTCTTAATCCTTTTGTCAAGAATACGTTCAACTTCATACTCCAGTTCACCTTCGATCTCGATAGGTACTGGGGGTGGCTGTACTCTGCCACTTGCCTTATACGGCTTGATTTTCGACACATGAAATACTGGATGTATCCTATGCATGCTTTCCGGGAGTTCTAGTCGATATGCGACAGAACCTATCCGGTCGAGGATGGTGAAGGGCCCAATCCACCTCGGTAATAATTTTCGAGTTCCAGGGTGCTTGAGGGTGATATGTTGTGTCGAAAGGAGGACGTCATCTCCTTTATTAAACGACACTTCCCTCCGATGGCGGTCAGCATGCTTCGACTGCCTATCTCGTGCTTTTTCCAAGCACGCCCTGGCCTCTTTCAGCGCTGTTTGGACACGGTGATCAAATCGTGTCACTGCTGGTAATCCCTCCATGAGGGGTGTACCAGACTGCCTCAAATAAGGCTGCTGTGCCCTCTCAATGGCCACTGCCAAGCCGCGGGCATTCGGATTGTCATAGCCCTTTAAAGGCTTCCGAATTTGCACACCAAGAGCTAAGGGACTCTTTGGGTGCCTCCCGTAATTCAGATAGAACGGGGTCTCTTGGGTAGAACTGTTCTTCGAGTTGTTCATCGCAAACTCGGCCATGGCTAACAGTTCATCCCACGCGTCATGGTCAGAACGCGTATAGCTGCGTAAGTAATCCTCCAGAATCCGATTCATGACTTCGGTCTGGCCATCCGTCTGTGGATGGTACGCAGTGCTCATATTGAGCTGAATCTTCCACCTCTCGGCCAGGTACCGGTAAAACCTGGAAGTGAACCGAACGTCTCTGTCGGACACTATCTGAGAGGGGAGGCCGTGGTGCCTTATCACATTCTGCACCAACTGGTCAGCTACTCCTTCTGCGGAGAGCTCGGTGGTCGTGGCTGCTAAGCGGACCATTTTGGTCAGTCTATCGACGAATACGACGATAGCATCATGACCTCCCTTAGTTTTTGGCAGTTGAGTGATGAAGTCCATGGACAATTCAGTCCATGGCTCCCCAGGAATGCCCAATGGCTGTAATAAGCCTGGGGTCTTTTGACGAGGATACTTAACCTGTTGACAAACCAGGCAAGTATTGACGTACAACTGTACTTCTCGTCGCATTCCTGGCCACCAGTAATGCCGCTGGATCAAGTCCAGGGTCTTGGCTTGACCAAAGTGTCCCGCACTTGGATGGTCGTGAGCCAACTGGCAGATCTCAGTCCGCAGACTGGCAGGTATATATACCTGATTGCCTCGCAGCCACAACCCGTCTGTACAGCGCATCTCTTGCTGCTGTCTTACAGACGTAAGCTGGGGATCTTTGCCATAGGCCTGACGGATCCTGGAAGCTAGATCTTTGGCCTCTACCGTCTCTCCTGCCTCTCTTTGGCTTCCCCGCTTATGCATTACTCTTAAGCCACATACAACCAGTTGACTTTTCCTCCTCGCTACCTGCTCATCCGGCGATGGAGGAATACGAGAGAGTGGATCAGCCACATTCTTTCGTCCTGGGCGATATTCCCATTCAAAGTCAAACTGTTGTAAGATTTCCGACCACCTGGCCTGTCTCCGGCTCAGCTGTGGTTGTGACTTAAGGTAGGTCAACGGACAGTGGTCCGTTACCAGTTTGAAGCGTGTTCCTTCAAGGTAACACCTCCACAACTGGACAGCGTGGACTGAGGCTAAAGCCTCCTGGTCCGTCACACTGTAGTTCAACTCCGCTGGGAGGAACTTCCTGCTCGCGTAACAAATAGGGTGGTTGTCCTGCATCAGGACCGCCCCTACAGCAGTTTGCGAGGCATCTGCGATGACCTCGAATGGTCTCTCAGGATCTGGCATCTTGAGCAAGGGAGCTGTGGTCAAACACTCCTTTATATGCTCAAACGTCGATTGACATTTCGACGTCCACTCCCACTTGCCATTCTGTTTGGTCAAGTCCGTCAGGGGAGTCGCCATTTTCGAATAGCCTTGAATGAACTTTCGAAAATAATTAGCCAGTCCGAGAAACTGCTGTACGTGCTTCACGCACTGAGGTGTGGGCCAGTTCTTCACCTTCTCGATCCCTTCGGGATCGGGGCGTATGCCTTCTTGAGACACAATATGTCCCAGGTAGGAGATTTCCTCCTTATTGAACTGGCACTTGTGCATTCGACAGTATAGCTTTTGCTGTCGCAGCACTTCTAACACCTGTCTTAGGTGTCTTATATGCTCTTCAGCAGTTCGGCTAAACACCAGAATGTCGTCCAAGTAAACTAGGACGTGTTTGCCGATTTGGTCACCAAATATATGGTGCATTGTCTGCTGGAATATCGCAGGGGCATTCGCAAGTCCAAAGGGAAGTACTTTGAACTCGTACAAGCCCAATGGCATGACAAACGCCGTTTTGGCACAGTCTGCCTTATCGATTCGCAGTTGATAGTACCCTTGTTGCAAGTCTATAGCCGAAAAGACTTTGGCCCCTTGCAACTGATCCAACAGGGTATCTATCCTTGGAATCGGCCACTTGTTCTTGATAGTGGCTTTGTTCAATGCCCGATAATCAATACACATTCGGAGGCTGCCATCCGGCTTGGGTACGAAGAGCACGGGGGCCCCGAATGGGCTGCTGCTCTCCGTGATCAGACCTTTTCGCAACAGGTATTCTACCTGCGATCTGATCTCCTCCATTTCTTTTGGGCTGTACCGGAAAGCGGGTCGCTTAACCGGTTTGGTCCCCTCCTCTAGGGGAATGGTCAACGTTACTCCCCTATCCGGGGGGAGTCCCTCAGGGAGTTCGTCAGGAAACAAATCCGTATACTCCTCTAAGAGGGATGTGATCTGTGCTGGATTCACAGCATGAGAGGTGGTCTCCCGACCTGTAGTGGCCGAAGGGCCTGGTGCGTCCCCCTCAGGGAGATCGCCGACCCGGCGAACGAGAACCAGGCGTAATGGAGAACCACGCCGGTAGGCGCGACGAGCAAAGCCGAAGGAACACAACCGACCGATCCGGGTCGGGGAGGAAGGGGGATCCGTGGGGCGAGGAGTACTACGAAGAGTAATCTCGCGGCCACGAGAAACCACACGGATCTGACCACGACGATAGTCAATGACACCGGCGTGCTCATAGAGCCAATTGTCGCCGAGAATAATGTCATAATCGTCAGAGAGGTCGATCACCATACAACGGACGGTGTCCTTATACCCTTGAATTGTCAAGGGAACATCCACAACACCCAAGGTTGGGAGAGATGTGCCATCCGCTAAGAGAACTTCGTTCTCAACGGGAAAAGGATCTTCTCGCGGAGGAGTGGAGAACTCCGTGGGATCCACAATGCGTCGCGTCGCTCTGGCCAGCCGGCGGAGGCGATTAAGGCGACGAAGCTGTCTGTTAGACAGTGCATTGGCAGGGCGTGGCGTGAGGCCTAACCGCCGACAGCAGGTCGGATTGATATAGGCCGTGCCAGTCGCTCCCGTATCAAAGAGAATAGAGGCGGGCTGATGCCCGACTTGACCGGTAAAGGTCAAACGAGGTTGGTCTTGTGAGACTCCTCGGATGCGGTGTTCCGCTGAACCCTCTGGGGGTTGATAATATACATTCACAGGCCAAGGGATGCCAGGCATCTCCTTGCGATCTCGATGACCATTTTGCGGTTGAGTAAACAACCGTGTACCCTTTGGGTAATGAACAAGGGTGCGCAGCTGGCGCAACCTGGGATCAGCTGTGAACGTCTTCCATGCTGGAAGTAGTATACATGCACCGACATTGGCAGGTGCTTTTGCTCTTTCAGCAAAATAGTGATCCAAGAATGGCGCAGCATTCTGGAAAGGTGGATTAATCCACATGAATTCATGCACGAGTGGTTTCCAAAGGAAACTGTCAACTCGAGAACAATATCGCTCACAAAGTGCGTTGTCCCCATTCGGGTTCGCACATGCATCAAGTGTGAAACGATAAGCAACCAGTGCTTGTATGTGCTGGAAGTGCACCGGATTCAACATGCGATCAGAACGATCTACTTCACCGTGCAGACCCTGTTGGGTCGGTCTCGGCGGCGCCGGAGTGTGAGACATTTTCATCACACGATTCACAGCTTGCTGTGCAGTTCGCACTTTCGGAACAGGAATCACTGGTGCTGCATTTAGTCGCACATTCATGGGTGCAGTTTGCAGTTTCACACTCGTGATGTTATGCTTCCGCATTGCCAAACACAGTTTGGTAGAAATTCTGCATGCAGATGGTCGCGTTCGAGCGGGACTCACCGGCATCTGCGGGAGTATTCCACGCCCTTCGCATTCTCCATGATGGTCTGCCGAAAAGGGCTTAAAACATCTAAAGCAACGGCCGGCCCTTTTCAGCACTTCCAACGTAGTGGCACGTAACTGCGCACTATTGGTGACCATCTTGCCCTCCAGTGGGTCGCGGATTTCGGCCAGCGGCTCGTATTCCCGCTCCTTCTGGGGTGCCTGCAGATTCATTGTTTCAGCAACACGAGAATTTTTGTAAGTCATGCCTCCTTGACCTCTCGGCCTGTTATTCAAAACTGGTTTGCCACGACGATCCACTCTCAGTGCGTGGTATTTTTGAATAACTCGGTTAGGGGCAAGACGAGTACTCGTGTGCGGTTTGCCATTCCGGCTTTCATTTCGACGAGAGCCATATGCCTTATATTCCTGGTCATATGTTGGTCCCACTTTGTACAAGTGTGCCCTCAGGCTGGCATAAGTGGTCCATTGCTCATCATCTTTATTCAAGAGACATTTCCTCTTGATGTCTGGACGAAGTCCGGTATACAATGCATGCAACTTGGAAAAATCATCAAGTTCGTTTTCACACTTGAGAAACATTTGTTCCAAGAGCTGCATGTATTTGATCGTATCGGGACCCGAGGTCCCTGCCTTTGTAAAGGCTGCTATTTCCGACCGAATTTCGAAGTCGGAACATTTGTGATCATAAAGTGTCTCCATGCCATACTTGAACTGTTCCCATGACAGTTGAAAGTCTGGCTGCGAGAGCACTTCTGCATCAATTGTTATCCCCCATATGTGCCCTAACTGGGCTAGTAGGCCGTGCTTCACTGACTCTTCAAGAGTGTTCAGTGCTATCCATCCCCATTGTGTCCGGGGTGCCATAGTGGTTTTGAAATACATAATGATTTCTTGCAACCACTTGGTTAAGGCCTGTTTATCTTCATTCCACTTAGGGGGTTTCATGCCTTGACTGTTCATCTTAGGCATGTTCATGCTCACCTGAGCTTCCCTTCCGGGTTGGTAATATACCGGCGCATATGGTACCTCTTGCGCCGCTGCCAAATAGGCTTGTCCGGTGTAACCCGGTCCTAGGGGATTGTACCCCTCCGGAGGCGGGGGAGGCCCCATTTCCGCCCGATGTGGCTCAACAACCTCGCCTTCCTCTATTCCAAACAGGAATTCCTCAGTTGGAGGTTCCTGGGTCTGGAAATGGCTGGGCGGATAATCGTACACCCTCTCGTAACTGCCCGATCCCCCAAGATGGGACGGGTCCTCGTACACGGGTGTTGGGTGCTCCTCCGCATGGGGTCCCCTTCCGGGTTGATATGCCCTCCCGGGCTGAACCGTCACTCCTGGCTGAGTGGCCATCCCTGGCTGTGCTGCCATCCCTGGCTGGTAATACTGAACTGGCGGGTACCTCGCAGATCCCGGCGCAAATGGAGACATCTCCTGCAGCCTTTGAATCTTCTGCTGCGTAGTTTGCACTGGGGGCTGTGTCACCCGCTGTCCAGCCTGCCCCATTGTATAAGGCCTCACCGGTTGTCTTGGCGCCAATTCAGGCTGAGCCACTGGACGAACCGGTTGAGAGGGACCTGCTTGCATCGATGGTCCCGGGGGCATTTGAGCTGGTCCCTCTTCGGGGACTTTGCGGCCAGTTCTTTGGATGGCCTGCCACTCCGTGGCTGCTTCTTGACCCTCTGGCATGTATATACCCAGTGCTGACTGCTGAGCATCAAAGAGGCCTCGCAGTTTCACTGGTATACGTTGGAGGGCGTCCCGTGGGACTTGTGCACGATAGGGGGCATGACCCCCACGGGGATGATAATACCCCTTAAAGTACACCCCTCTATGAGGGTCGTGGAATGCACCCAATGTATCCCAGAATCCCCTCCTGTCCTGGATGACAGGGGTATGTATTACTGGGGTTGGTCTGGGTGCCTCGTGCGGCTCCTTTGCCCGACCACGTTGTTCAGCCGCCATTTGCTGGGCACGGCGTTCCTGGTAGCCAGGTCCTGGTAATGCCGGTTTGTACTGCAATTCCTGCTGTCCCTTTGAGGCCTGCTTCGCCTCTTGCAGTTCCATATATGCTGCATAATCTTCATTCCCCATCAAGGAACGAAGCTGAGCAGCTTTCTCTGCATCCGCTTTTGCTCGCTGCAAAGCGGCTTCCTGCTTCTGCAGGACCTCATATGTCTCCCGTCTCTCTGGGGGAATGGGACTGGCAGGTTCACCTGCTGAACCAAGATACACAACATCGTCGTTACCCACAGAATCAACGATGTCTGCACGGTTACGCAATTTGGTGTTCTCAACAGGTTGCAGCAAGGGCAATTCGACAGGAATGTCACCTGTGGTTGGCCTTTGCAGGCCTTGGGATCTCCCCTTAGCCTTTTCAGGCCGATCTCTCGCCTTCATAGGCGGGTCTTTCTCCTTGCCGGGCGATTCCTTCGCCTTTGCCGTTTTAGGCTGGGTCTCCTTCCCTGGCGTTTTCTCCACCTTGGGAACGCTGGTCTCCACAACCGACGGCGATGCCTGTTCCGGTTGGGTAGGGACAAAGCGGGCAGGGTGGTTTACACCACTGTCACTGCCGCTACTGTTCTGCTGATCGGCCCAGCGTTTGGAGGTCCCCTCCTTCTTGGCAATGCGGGCAAAGGCCTTAGCCTGCTCGGCCGGGTCCAGCTCATCGACCAGCGGCTTAACCTCTAGGCGCTGCGCCTTTTGGCTGCTTCCTGCGGAGAAAAACTGCTTGATCTCAGCCTTGCGCTGGCGTTTGTGAGCTCGTTTATGCTCATATTTTTTGGGATTCAATTGGCGATCCCGTTCACGCCGCATCGCTTTCAGCTCTCGTCGCTGGTTAGCCTTTCTGGCCTTTTGTTCGTCCAACTTCTTGGCACGAGCAAACCGATCTTGGTTACGAATGCGTCGTCTTTCTTTCTTTCTTCATTCTGTGCACTTGTGCTCGGGTGGACATGTCTCCCGGCATTGGAGATGCACAAGATAAGAACGACAACTCCGAGATCTCCTCCCACCGTTCGTGGGGATCATTGGGGTCCGGTCTCTCTGGACTCCCATCGCTCAAGTCCCATGGTTCTGGGATGTTGTTACGTGCACCGGCCTGATGTGGGGGACGCCCTACTACTGGCCTTTGGTGTGGGGGACGCCCTACCCAAGATCGTATTGTATTCCTTGTCCTACGGTAACCCTTATACTTATAAGGATATGGGAGTAGGAGGGGTGGTCCCGCCTAGGTCCCCGTAAGGACCTAGGTGCCCGGCGAGGCGGATCCGCAGCTCAAAGAGGGCAGGCGCCCCACACCCACAGACTTTTCGTATCATTTGGTTTCGGAGCCACCTGAGGGTGGCTACCGCGCTTTCGCCTGGGCGGACGCGCAAGCGCGGAGCAACGGGCTCCCTCCCCGGCCTCCGCCATGGGGGCCAAGGAATCAGACAGTTCTGCCCGCAAGGGCACCCCCGACACGTCGGGAGAGGTTGACACACCCCGGGAGGGAACACCGACTTCGGTTGGTGAGGTTAAAGCCCGGGATGGGCAAGGAGGTGAAAAAGTCCGGGAGGACACGGCTGGACCCTCCACAGCCACTCCGCCACCCGTAGAGGAAGATGAACCAATGGGGGAAGCGAGTGCCCCACCGGCGGCGGAGAAGAAGCAAGGGCAAGATCAGGGAGCCATAGCGGCGCTGCTGCAGACCCCTGGTATCATGGAGCTCTTGGAGCAAGTGGCGGATGCTGCAGCCCAGAAGGCGAGAGCGAAGCGGGAGGAAGAGACCGCCGAGAGGATCGCCTCGCTGGA
>CAJHUC010002988.1:0-64029 GCA_905146915.1 Ostreobium quekettii | reverse complement strand
TTCGTGGCGTTTGGTCAGACTTCTACCTGCCATGTGTCGCGGGACACACTGACATCCACAGGGAATCCATACACGGTACACCTTTGGGATGTGCACAAGCATGAGCGATGGTGCTTGCCAAGTTGCAACCAGCACAAGCTTCCATTCTAGGCCTCCAAAGGGCGCGGGCATCCTAGTGAATGAATAAGGCCCAGGTGCACGTTACATGTGCCACCTCGAGGCAGTACACTATTAAAACAGCGTTCCAAAGTATGCATGGTTGCCAAACCCCTTGACAGCGGCACACCACCATTACAGGGGGACTCGCAAACAGACAACACAACTGAAAGAGCAGGGCGACACAAAAACGCGTGCACGTTCACAGATGCCAGTCCTACTGATGAGGAAGAAAGGCCACGCCAGCTCACCCTATCAACCTGGTCTACCGATGCGCCCCTTTCCAGCAGCAGCGCCACGGTGCTTGTTTTGCCATTCCTTGCGGCCCAAATGAGGGCTGTCCGGCCACCCTATGCATCACACACAATGACGAGCAGGTCAAAGGGCTCTCGGGACCCAAACCAATAGACCAACACCAGTTTGGGTCGGTGCCCCTTTCAGCGAGTTTCAACAGGTGCGTTCATAGAGTGCAGTACGCTGTAGCACGGTAGCATCATGTGAATTGTGCAGCGGACATCACCGCCATCGTTCACATCAACAATGTCAATATTTGGGTTTAGATAAGTGCCCAAGAAAACTTTCGCTTGAGCTGTGCGGCCAGGAAAAGCACGAAGAGCACAAAAATGAGCAAGCCAGACTGGGAACTCCTAGTCCAGTGAAAAACGCTCAGTGCTTGCTTGGCAGCCCTTTCTTCAAAATGGCATTGCTCATGTCCAACAGTCAATCTGTGTCAGCTGCACACAGCACAACATAAACGTGGCATTGGTTGATGGCCTGAAGGATCACAGGGTCTTCTGTGCTTGCGTGCTTCAGCATGATCTTCATTGTCGTGCTTTGCACTTGTCAGACAACCAGTGGATGAGTCCTGATGCTGCTTGAGGCAGCTCAAAAAGCAGGACAAAATACAAGCACCGGCTCCTCTACTGTAGACATCACTGCCCGCAACATGCCAGGGGCAATGCTTGCATGTCCTGTTGACAACGCTCATCCATGGAAGCACCAACCCCTGCTGCTGCAGTGCGTGGATCAGGGGTAGAGGGTGAGAAACACAGGAAAACAGGTCAAGTTCTGGCGAAAGGAGTTTGTCCTTCCTGCATGTGAGTGTGGCAGTGTTGATGTTATTCAAACGCCAGGACACTCAGCAACCTCTATACTTTTCAGCGTCCACATTCCACACTTGCGGTCCGGCACAGTCAAGCGACCTTGATCTGGATGAATGGCATATTAGTTGTGGTTCAGAAACAAAACTGTGCCCATCCCGACATCCCAAAGTGAATGTTCCATCGTCTGCGTCTCCGCCTCGTGCAAGGGGATACAGGTTGCACAAATTCATCAGGTCAGCACACCGATCTGTAACAAGTTCGTGGCGTTTGGTCAGACTTCTACCTGCCATGTGTCGCGGGACACACTGACATCCACAGGGAATCCATACACGGTACACCTTTGGGATGTGCACAAGCATGAGCGATGGTGCTTGCCAAGTTGCAACCAGCACAAGCTTCCATTCTAGGCCTCCAAAGGGCGCGGGCATCCTAGTGAATGAATAAGGCCCAGGTGCACGTTACATGTGCCACCTCGAGGCAGTACACTATTAAAACAGCACTCCAAAGTATGCATGGTTGCCAAACCCCTTGACAGCGGCACACCACCATTACAGGGGGACTCGCAAACAGACAACACAACTGACAGAGCAGGGCGACACAAAAACACGTGCACGTTCACAGATGCCAGTCCTACTGATGAGGAAGAAAGGCCACGCCAGCTCACCTCCTCAGCCTGGTCTACCGATGCGCCCCTTTCCAGCAGCAGCGCCACGGTGCTTGTTTTGCCATTCCTTGCGGCCCAAATGAGGGCTGTCCGGCCACCCTATGCATCACACACAATGACGAGCAGGTCAAAGGGCTCTCGGGGCCCAAACGAATAGACCAACACCAGTTTGGGTCGATGCACCTTTCAGCGAGTTTTAACAGGTGCGTTCATAGAGTGCAGTACGTTGTAGCATGGTAGCATCATGTAAATTGTGCAGCGGACATCACCGCCATCATTCACATCAACAATGTCAAATATTTGGGTTTAGAAAAGTGCCCAAGAAAACTTTCGCTTGAGCTGTGCGGCCAGGAAAAGCACGAAGAGCACAAAAATGAGCAAGCCAGACTGGGAACTCCTAGTCCAGTGAAAAACGCTCAGTGCTTGCTTGGCAGCCCTTTCTTCAAAATGGCATTGCTCATGTCCAACAGTCAATCTGTGTCAGCTGCACACAGCACAACATAAACGTGGCATTGGTTGATGGCCTGAAGGATCACAGGGTCTTCTGTGCTTGCGTGCTTCAGCATGATCTTCATTGTCGTGCTTTGCACTTGTCAGACAACCAGTGGATGAGTCCTGATGCTGCTTGAGGCAGCTCAAAAAGCAGGACAAAATACAAGCACCGGCTCCTCTACTGTCAACATCACTGCCCGCAACATGCCAGGGGCATTGCTTGCATGTCCTGTTGACAACGCTCATGCATGGAAGCACCAACCCCTGCTGCTGCAGTGCGTGGATCAGGGATAGTGGGTGAGAAACATAGGAAAACAGGTCAAGTTCTGGCAAAAGGAGTTTGTCCTTCCTGCATGTGAGTGTGGCAGTGTTGATGTTATTCAAACGCTGGGCCACTCAGCAACTTCTGTACTTTTCAGCGACCGCATTCCACACTTGCGATCCGGCACAGTCAAACTACCTTGATCTGCATGAGTGGCATATTAGTCGTGGTTCACAAACAAAACTGTGCCCATCCCGACATCCCAAAGTGAATGTTCCATCGTCTGCGTCTACGGCTCGTGCAATGGGATACAGGCTGCATAAATTCATCAGGTCAGCACACCGATCTGTCACAAGTTCGTGGCGTTTGGTCAGACTTCTACCTGCCATGTGTCGCGGGACACAATGACATCCACAGGGAATCCATACACGGTACCCCTTTGGGATGTGCACAAACATGAGCGATGGTGCTTGCCAAGTTGCAACCAGCACAAGCTTCCATTCTAGGCCTCCAAAGGGCGCGGGCATCCTAGTGAATGAATAAGGCCCAGGTGCACGTTACATGTGCCACCTCGAGGCAGTACACTATTAAAACAGCGCTCCGAAGTATGCATGGTTGCCAAACCCCTTGACAGCAACACACCACCATTACAGGGGGACTCGCAAACAGAAAACACAACTGACAGCACAGGGCGACACAAAAACACATGCACGTTCACAGATGCCAGCCCTCCTGATGAGGAAGCATGGCCACGTCAGCTCACCTCCTCAGCCTGGTCTACCGATGCGCCCTTTTCCAACAGCAGCGCCACGGTGCTTGTGTGGCCATCTCTTGTGGCCACAGTGAGGGCTGTCCTGCCATCCTATGCATCACACACAATGACGAGCAGGTCAAAGGGCTCTCGGGACCTAAAGCAATAGACCAACACCAGTTTGCGTCGATGCGCCTTTCAGCGAGTTTCAACAGGTGCGTTCATAGAGTGCAATACGTTGTAGCACGGTAGCATCATGTGAATTGTGCAGCGGACATCACCGCCATGGTTCAATTCAACAATGTCAAATACATGGGCCTAGAAAAGTGCCCAAGAAAGCTTTCCCTCTGCTGTGCAGCAAGAAAAGCACGAAGAGCACAAAAATGAGCAAGCCAGATCAGGAACTCCTAGTCCAGTGAAAAACGCTCAGTGCTTGCTTGGCAGCCCCTTCTTCACAATGGCATTGCTCATGTCGAACAGTCAATCTGTCTCAGCAGCATACTGCACAACATAAAAGTGGCAGTGGTTGATGGCCTGAAGGATCACACGGCCTTCAGTGCTTGCGTGCTTCAGCATGATCGTCATTGTCGTGCTTTGCACTTGTCGCACAGCCAGTGGATGAGACCTGATGGTATGTGAGGCAGCGCAAAGTGCAGGACAAAATACAAGCTATACAGCTGCCGGTGTCTGTCAACATGACTGCCCGCAACATGCCAGGGGCAATGCTTGCGTGTCCTGTTGACAACGGTCATTCATGGAAGCACCAACCCCTGCTGCTGCAGTGCGTGGATCAGGGATAGAGGGTGAGAAACATATGAAAACAGGTCAAGTCCTGGGGAAAGGAGTTTGTCCTTCCTGCATGTGAGTGTGGCAGTGTTGATGTTATTCAAACGCCGGGCCACTCAGCAACTTCTATACTTTTCTGCGTCCACATTCCACACTTGCGATCTGACACAGTCAAACTACCTTGATCTGCATGAATGGCATATTAGTCGTGGTTCAGAAACAAAACTGTACCTATCCCAACATCCCAACAAGCATGTTCCTTCGTCTGCGTCTACGCCTCATGCGATAGGATTCAGGTTGCACACAGTCATCAGGTCAGCACACCGATCTGTCACATTTTCATGGCGTTCGGTCAGAATTCTACCTGCCACGTGTCGCGGGACACACTGACATCCACAGGGAATCCATACACGGTACACCTTTGGGATGTGCACATGCACAAGCGATGGTGCTTGCCAAATTGCAACCAGCACAAGCTTCCAGTCTAGGCCTCCAAAGGGCGCGTGCATCCTAGTCAATTAATAAGGCCCAGCTGTACGTTACGTGTGTCACCTCGACGCAGTACATTATTAAAACAGCGATCCGAAGTATACATGGTTGCCAAACCCCTTGACAGCACCACACCACCATTACAGGGGGACTAGCAAACAGACAACACAACTGACAGCGCAGGGCGACACAAAAACACATGCACGTTCACAGATGCCAGCACTACTGATGAGGAAGAAATGCCACGTCAGCTCACCATCGTAGCCTGGTCTACCGATGCGCCCTTTTCCAACAGCAGCGCCACGGTGCTTGTTTCGCCATTGTCTGCAGCCCAAATGAGGGCCGTCCAGCCATCCTATGCATCACAAACAATGACGAGAAGGTCAAAGGCCTCTCAGGACCCAAAGCAATAGACAAACACCAGATTGGGTAGATGCGCCTTTCAGCGAATTTCAACAGGTGCGTCCATAGAGTGCAGTACGTTGCAGCATGGCAGCATCCTGTGAATTGTGCAGCGGACGTTACCGCCAACGTTTGCATCAACAATGTCAAAAATTTGGGCCTAGAAAAGTGCCGAAGAAAACTTTCGCCTGAGCTATGCCGCCGGGAAAAGCACCAACAGCACAAAAATGGGCAAACCAGACCGGGGACTCCTAGTCCAGTGAAAAACGCTCAGTGTTGCTCGGCAGCCCTTCTTCACAATGGCATTGCTCACGTCGAACAGTCAATCTGTCTCAGCTGCATACTGCTCGACATAAAAGTGGCAGTGGGTGATGGTCTGAAGGATCACACGGTCTTCTGTGCTTGCATGCTTCACCATGGTCGTCATTGTCATGCTTTGCACTTGTCACACAAC
The DNA here is from genome assembly GCA_905146915.1 of Ostreobium quekettii. NCBI lineage: Eukaryota > Viridiplantae > Chlorophyta > Ulvophyceae > Bryopsidales > Ostreobiaceae > Ostreobium > Ostreobium quekettii. Next base: position 58,470 of record CAJHUC010002988.1, on the reverse strand, counting down.
CAGTGGATGAGTCCTGATGCCTCTTGAGGAAGCTCAGAGTGCAGGACAAAATACAAGCACCAGATCCTCTACAGTCAACATCACTGCCTGCAACCTGCCAGGGGCATTGCTTGCGTGTCCTGTTGACAACGCTCATCCATGGAAGCATCAATCCCTGCTGCTGCAGTGCGTGGATCAGGGATAGAGGGTGAGAAACATAGGAAAACAGGTCAAGTTCTCGTGCAAGGAGTTTGTCCTTCCTGCATGTGAGTGTGGCGGTGTTGTTGTTATTCAAACGCCAGGCCACTCAACACTTCTATACTTTTCAGCGTTGACATTCCACACTTGCGATCCGGCACAGTCAAGCTACTTTAATCTGCATGAATGGCATATTAGTCGTGGTTCAGAAACAAAACTGTGCCTATCCTGACATCCCTACATGCATGTTCCATCGTCTGCGTCTACGCCTCGTGCAATGGGATGCAGGTTGCAGAAATTCAACAGGTCGGCACACCGATCTGTCACAGTTTCGTGGCGTTCGGTCAGACTTCTACCTGCCATGTGTCGCACGACACTCTGACATCCACAGGGAATCCATACACGGTACACCTTTGTGATGTGCACAAGCACAAGCCAGGGTGCAAGTTGCAACCAGCACAAGCTTCCATTCCATGCCTCCAAAGGGCGCGTGCATCCTAGTGAATGAATAAGGCCCAGGTGCACGTTACAAGTGCCACCTCGAGGCAGTACACTATTAAAACAGCGATCCGAAGTATGCATGACTGCCAAACCTGTTGACAGCACTACACCACCATTACAGGGGGACTCGCAAACAGACAACACAACTGACAGAGCAGGGCGACACAAAAACACGTGCACGTTCACAGATGCCAGCCCTACTGATGAGGAAGAAAGGCCACGTCAGCTCACTCTATCAGCCTGGTCTACCGATGCGCCCTTTTCCAACAGCAGCGCCACGATGCTTGTATTGCCATTCCTTGCGGCCCAAATGAGGGCAGTCCGGCCAGACTATGCATCACACACAATGACGAGCAGGTCAAAGGGCTCTAGGGACCCAAACCAATAGACCAACACCAGTTTGGGTCGATGCGCCTTTCAGCAAGTTTCAACAGGTGCGTTCATAGAGTGCAGTACGTTGCAGCATGGTAGCATCATGTGAATTGTGCAGCGGACAGCACCGCCTTCGTTCCAATGAACAAGGTCAAATATTTGGGCCTAGAAAGGTGCCGAAGAAAACTTTCGCCTGAGCTACGCGGCGAGAAAAAGAGAGAAGAGCTCAAAAATGAGCAAGCCAGACCGGGAACTCCTAGTCCAGTGAAAAACACTCAGTGCTTGCTTGTCAGCCCTTTCTTCACAATGGCGCTGATCACGTCGAACAGTCAATCCGTCTCAGATGCATACTGCACAACATAAAAGTGGCAGTGGTTGATGGCCTGAAGGATCACACGGTCTTCTGTGGTTGCGTGCTTCAGCATGATCGTCACTGTCATGCTTTGCACTTGTCAGACAACCAGAGGATTAGTCCTGATGCTGCTTGAGGCAGCTCAAAGTGCAGGACCAAATACAAGCGCCGGCTCCTCTACAGTCAACATCACTGCCCGCAACATGCCAGGGGCGCATTGCTGCGTCCCGTTTGAGGTCCTGCCATTCGAGGCACCAACCCTCAAGCCGCAGGCCAGGATAGAGGGTGAGAAACATAGGAAAACAGGTCAAGTTCTCGGGAAAGGAATTTGTCCTTCCGGCATGTGAGTGTGGCAGTATTGATGTTATTCAAACGCCAGGCCACTCAGCAACTTCTATATTTTTCGGCGTCCACATTCCACACTTGCGATACGGCACAGTCAAGCGACCTTGATCTGCATGAATGGCATAATAGTCGTGGTTCAGAATCAAAACTGTGCCTATCCCGACATCCCAACATGAATGTTCCATCGTCTGCATCTACGCCTCGTGCAATAGGATTGAGGTTGCACAAATTCATCAGGTCAGCACACCGTTTTGTCACAATTTCGTGGCGTTCGGTCAGACTTCTACCTGTCATGTGTCGCAGGACACACTGACATCCACAGGGAATCCATACACGGTACACCTTTGGGATGTGCACAAGCATGAGCGATGGTGCTTGCCAAGTTGCAACCAGCACAAGCTTCCATTTTAGGCCTCCAAAAGGCGCGTGCATCCTAGTGAACGAATAGTGCCCAGGTGCACATTACTTGTGCCACCTCGAGGCAGTACACTATTAAAACAGCGCTCCGAAGTGCGCATGGTTGCCAAACCCCTTGACATCCGGAAATTGGGATGGAGTTACAACAACGTTGACGGGCCTTGATGGTAATGTGACCTTGCGTCAATCGTATTCAGCATTGATGCAGGGCCTACGCATCAGCGTGCCAGCAACGCTCTCGTTCGTCAATGCTGCTGGAACACATCCCTGGCAATGTTATGACAACGGTGAGGTTGCCATCAGCGTTGCTGTGAGACCTCCCACATCCAAGCTGCGTCGACATGCAAACGATCAGTTGTTATCAATGTTTCTAGAACCCTGGGTTGCCAGCAACGTTGACACGATGCGTGTTTCTGAAAGGCGCAACAACGTTGACGGAAAACCCCACTCTTTCTGCTTTGATGGAAGACCCCCCGCTCTTGGTGCTGGCCCAAGGGCTCGAGTGTTCGCTTCACGGACACAGTGGCAAGGACTGCTGGGTGAGATACGAATTAAGTTGTAGCTGTTCGATTTTCGGCCTCGGCTGTTGTGCGGTGGTTTTTGCCATTTTGTTGCCCCGTTTCCACGAGAACGGGCCTCCGGGACGTTGGCCCCAACACACACGACATGCGTGCATGGCGGGGCAGGAGGTGCGTGGGGATGCTGGGCGTGCGGGTGGGCTGGGAATGGCTGAGGGCAGCGCAGAGTGCAGCGGCACACTCGGCGTTTTTGCAATTCACAAGTTGCTGGGCTTGGCCAAACGGGGAGTGGGTGGGCTGGGCCAGATGGGGAGCTAGCGAGGATCGCCCCTGCTAGGCGATCTCCAGTGCAGGCGGGCATGAACCGTGGGGTTGCGGCATGGCAAGCCACAGCCATTGGCGCACAGTGTGGGCCTGTGCGCAACGCATTTTAATGGGCGGCTGCCGATGCCAATGCCGACGCTGGGGCTTCCCTTGTAAGTCAGTGAAGAAGTGTGCTAGAGGCGGGAAGGTTCCTCGGCTGCTCCAGGCAGCCCGTGTTCCCTTCGTTCTTGGGCTGGCACATCACGTGGGCTCGCAGGGGCCCACGGCTTGGGCGTTTTTCGGACTGGAGGTGGCGGCCGTACATCGGTGCGGTGCGCAATAGAGAGGGGGGGGGGTGCTGACATCAGTTTTCATGGAGATTGTAGCTGGGTGCCCTCCTGGCGTGGATTCAAAGATTTCGAGCCTTGACGCCGCTCCGTCACCAGCTGTTCTCCGCCCCTCCCCCGTGTTTTCGCCTCGAAAGGCGGCGATCCCACAGCACTGGCGGCGGTGGCGGCGGCGGCGGCGGAGATGGCGATGTGCTCTGAGAATGTGCGCGGCATGGGCGATGGCACCAGGGTTACCGCGAGGTGAGGAAACCAGATCTGACTCATGGTTGTGAGTGGCGGCGGCGGCCCCCCCGTCCTCAACAACAGGAGCATGCGTCCTGGACCGTGCGCGGGGCCTATCGTGGGAGTGGGCATGGTGCTGTCGCGTGCTGATCCCGCTGAGCTCTACATTGTTTGGAATTTGAGAGGCTGGACGCGAGTACCGCCGCCCCCGCCCCCGCTGCCGCTCTTGCCGCCGCCGCCGCCACTGCCACCACCGCTGCCGCCGCTGCCACCAAATGTGTCACTGCCCCTTTTAAGTGTCCAAGTGTGCTTAAGGGTTGAAATATGTCGATACAAATTAGCACAATTGGAACCTTGCTAGCAACAAGCGCATGGCAGGCAATGAGACACATTTGCTGACATTGCGAACCCACCAGGTCTTTGACGATTGTTTGAGGGGTAGTACCGTTGGAGTATCCATAAAAGCAAGAAGGGAAATGCTGTAATATGTGAACACATCTTGATGTGTGCACTTGTGTGGACTGCACTCATGCTGACAGGTGCACAGGTGTCGGCGATTGCAGATGGATGTTGATTTGATGGGAACACTGTGCACTAATACTTGCACCAATGGAAGGGGGTGGCCTGGGTGCTTGTAAATCGCCCATCGCACAAGAGGCCAGGAGATGTCTATTTGGATTCCTATGGAACCTATGGTGACAATCAGGTATTCCTCTGTTGGGTCGATCCAGGGCTGCAAATCTCATAGCTTCACTGTTGAGACTGCTGCGCGGAACCTCTTTCTTAGCAAGAGAAAGCTCACCCAGCGGAATGCTTGTTGTAACCTGTGATGGGCTGTTGCTGAGTGGCAACTTGTGCATTATGGTCCATCAGCTGCAGACCAGCTCGTCTGCGAACTGCGCATGAGCAACATGCCATGCTCTCTGCCCCTGCCCCCCTTCTGTCCGCCGTGTTGACCTTCAGGATGAAGAATTCGAAATGTTTGTTGACAACAGGAGCATGCATTTGTGCCCTGCAGTTTTGGTATATGCTGCTGTGCCTAGCAGCCCTTGAAGCATGGCTGCGGCTTCCCATCGATGACAGCACATATGGCGAGGATATTGTGCTTAAGGCCAATGACTGGCATGCGTCCCTTGTGCCTGTCTGCATGGGAGCTAAGTATCAACCAGGGGGAGTCTACCTGGTTGCCAGGAGGATCTTGGCGATCCACAGCTGGAGGCACCAGGTATCTGCATTAGCATTGTCATACATCATCATCATCATCGTGGGACCAAGATTGTGATGTTTGTTATTTGTCTGTGATAGACATATACAGTAATCCTGCAGTACTTGTCACTCCTTTGCTGCAGGTTGTGGCTGAGCCCTTGGAGACATGTGACAACAGTTTGCATCATGAATCTGCCTTTTATGGATTGGCCAATACCTTGAGGGGACCTGCCTTCTAGCAGCTAGCTAATGCAGGACTTATCTTCCTCTGAGCTATGGCAGGGGCCTAATGGAGACGATCGGTGGTCTTAGAAAAGCTACCTTTGCTTGACCAGTGTGCAAAAATGCAATGTGTAAGGCTGCAACTGCATCTACTATGCTGCTCATGTACGGTCCCACTGCTGTGTGTGTCGTTTTGTGGGATCCGGTCTGCGGGCTCACCTACTCCATTTCTGTCAGAACAATGTGGGTGCTTGGATGTTGCTGAGAGAAGAATTGGAGGTTGAGGAAACTAATGGTCATGTGTTGCGGTAGAGGGTCAGATCAGCTGGACATCTGCAAGGATTGATGTTTTGCGCACACCAGCCCATGCCATTGATGCCAACGAGGGGGTCGCTGGGTGCAGTCTTCGATATCAGTTCACTCTGACAATGGCTGCGTGCCTTCTTGGCGACATCGCATCTTGGTTCGGCGGGAAGCAGTTTGTTAGCACAGTGGGTTTGTTCTTCGTTGGATGATGGTTCAGCTGCAAAGCAGTTTGCTAGTATTGTGGGTCTGTTAGCATAGCAATGCACAATGTGTACACACATGAATGTACATGAATGTGACATGAATGTAGGGCTCTAGTGGGGGTGTGTTCAGGAAATGTATGTGGTTTGGGCATGTGGTATGGACATTGCATGTAATGATCAACCTTGCGACAAGTCGTGTCAAAGCAGCATTGCTGCAAGCTGCCATCCAGCAGCGTTGCATCGACCTAGTGTGGGCCAATGTTGCAGCAACACGCATCACAACAACGTTGCAGCAGCACGCATCACAACAACGTTGCAGCAGCACGCATCACAACAACGTTGCAGCAACACCCATCACAGCAACGTTGCAGCAAAACATCAGCAATAGTGCTTGACAGCAACATTGCAGCAATGGTGGCGTTGCCGCATCATTGATATGCACGTCTTGCGTCAACGTCGCCCAATAGGAACCCGTGTCACTGTCTCCCAGCGGTACCATTACCATCAAGGCCCATCAACGTTGCTGCAACACCATCCCAATTTTCAGATGGACAGTACCACACCACCATTACAGGGGGACTCACAAACAGAAAACACAACTGACAGCGCAGGGCAACACAAAGCACCTGCACGTTCACAGATGCCAGCCCTATTGATGAGGAAGAAAGGCCACGTCAGCTCACCTCCTCAGTCTGGTCTACCAATGAGCCCTTTTCCAACAGCAGTGCCACGGTGCTCGTGTGGCAATCTCTTGCGGCCACAGTGAGGGCTGTTCTGCCATCCTATGCATCACACACAATGACGAGCAGGTCAAAGCGCTCTCGGGACCCAAGCCAAACGACCCACACCAGGTTCGGTGGATGCTCGTTTCAGCGAGTTTAAACAGGTGCGTTTGTAGTGTGCAATACGTTGTAGCAGGGTAGCATCATGTGAGTTGTGCAGCGGACATCACCGCCATCGTTCAAATCAACAATGTCAAATATTTGGGCCTAGAAAAGTGCCCAAGAAAACTTTCGCCTGAGCTATGCAGCAAGAAAAAGCACAAAGAGCGCATAAATGAGCAAGCCAGACCGGGAATTCCTAGTCCAGTGAAAAACGCTAAGTGCTTGATTGGCAGCCCTTTCGTCACAATGGCACTGATCACGTCAAACAGTCAATCTGTCTCAGATGCATACTGCACAACATAAACGTGGCATTGGTTGATGGCCTGAAGGATCATACGGTCTTCTGTGTCTGCGTGCTTCAGCAAGATCGTCATTGTCGTGCTTTGCATTTGTCACACAACCAGTGGATGAGTCCTAATGCTGCCTGAGGCAGCTCAAAGTGCAGGACAAAATACAAGCACCGGCTCCTCTACTGTCAACACCACTGCCCGCAACATGCCAGGGGCATTGCTTGCGTGTCCTGTTGACAACCCTCATCCATGGAAGCACCAACCGCTGCTGCTGCAGTGCATGGAGCAGGGACAGAGGGTGAGAAACACAGGAAAACAGGTCAAGTTCTCGTGAAAGGAATTTGTCCTTCCTGCATATGAGTGTGTCAGTGTTGATGTTATTGAAACGCCGGGCCACTCAGCAACTTCTATACTTTTCAGCGTCCACATTCCACACATGCGATCCGGCACAGTCAAGCGACCTTGATCTGCATGATTGGCATATTAGTCGTGATTCAGAATCAAAACTGTGCCTATCCCGACATCCCAACATGAATGTTCCATCGTCTGCGTCTCCGCCTCGTGCAATGGGATACAGGTTGCACAAATTCATCAGGTCAGCACACCGATCTGTAACAAGTTCGTGGCGTTCGGTCAGACTTCTAACTGCCATGTGTCGCGAGACACACTGACATCTACAGGGAATCCATACACGGTACACCTTTGTGATGTGCACAAGCACAAGCCAGGGTGCTTGCCAAGTTGCAACCAGCACAAGCTTCCAGTCTAGGTCGCTCCAAATTTCTACAAAGGGCGCGTGCATCCTAGTGAATTAATAAGGCCCAGGTGCCTGTTATGTGTGCCACCTCGAGGCAGTACACTATTAAAACAGTGCTCCGAAGTATGCATGGTTGCCAAACCTCTTGAGAGCACCACACCACCATTACAGGGGGACTCGCAAACAGACAACACAACTGACAGCGCAGGGTGACACAAAAACACCTGCACGTTCACAGATGCCAGCCCTACTGATGAGGAAGAAAGGCCACGTCAGCTCACCATCGTAGCCTGGTCTACCGATGCGCCCTTTTCCAGCAGCAGCGCCACGGAGCTTGTTTCGCCATTGCTTGCAGCCCAAATGAGGGCCGTCCAGGTATCCTATGCATCACACACAATGACGAGCATGTCAAAAGGCTCTCAGGACCCAAACCAATAGACCAACACCAGCTTGAGTCGATGCGCCTTTCAGCAAGTTTCAACAGGTGTGTTCATAGAGTGCAGTACGTGTTAGCAAGGTAGCATCATGTGAATTGTGCAGCGGACATCACCGCCATCGTTCACATCAACAATGTCAAATACTTGGGCCTAGAAAAGTGCCCAAGAAAACTTTCGCCAGAGCTATGCGGCAAGGAAAAGCACAAAGAGCACAAAAATGAGCAAGCCAGACCGGGAACTCCTAGTTCAGTGAAAAGCGCTCTGTGCTTGCTTGGCAGCCCTTTCTTCACAATGGCATTGCTAACGTCGAACAGGCAATCTGTCTCAGCCGCATACTGCACAACATAAAAGTGGCAGTGGTTGATGGCCTGAAGGATTACAGGGTCTTCTGTGCTTGCGTGCTTCAGCAAGATCGTCATTGTCATGCTTTGCATTTGTCACACAACCAGTGGATGAGTCCTGATGCTGCTTGAGGCAGCTCAAAGTGCAGGATAAAATACAAGCACCGACTTTTCTACTGTCAATATCACTGCCCGCAACATGGCAGGGGCATATTGCTTGCGTGTCCTGTTGACAACGCTCATCCATGGAAGCACCAACCCCTGCTGCTGCAGTGCGTGGATCAGGGATAGAGGGTTAGAAACATAGAAAACAGGTCAAGTTCTCGCAGGAGTTTGTCCTTCTTGCATGTGGGTGTGGCAGTGTTTTTGTTGTTCAAACGCCGGGCCACTCAGCAACTTCTATACTCTTCAGCGTCCACATTCCACACTTGCGATCCGGCACAGCCAAACGACCTTAATCTGCATGAATGGCATATTAGTGGTGGTCCAGAAACAAAAGTGTGCCTATCCAGACAACCCAACAAGAATGTTCTGTCGTCTGCGTCTATGCCTCATGCAATGGGATAGAGGTTGCAGAAATTCAACAGGTCAGGACACCGATCTATCAAAATTTTCATGGCGTTCCTGGTGCTTGCCAAGTTGCAACCAGCATGAACTTCCATTCTAGGCTTCCAAAGGCCACACATTGGGACGCCTTGCATGGAAGTGAAGGGACTTGACTTACAATGCAAAAAATGTGTTCCCACATTTTCTTGTAAGTAAGACTGAAGGTGGGCACATCGCGAGCTTGATGGCAACCATGCATGGTAATATATGCTGCCTGTGAACATCTTGCTCTATGCTGACATTCACAAAGCCAAATTACGTTTCCACATTGGATACCTATGCCCCATGGGAAACCAAATACCATGCTAAGTTAACATCCAATGGGTAGGCCCACAACAGTTGGCAAAACCCAGTAAGCACTGCATTGCTGCCGGTGATCACATCATTTCACTAACAGGCAGGAGCCATGTCCCTGCAACCCTCAGCAGAATCTTACATCTTCGCGCTCCTGAACTGCTCCCAATGCTCCTGGCAGCTTGACACCACTCAACTCTGTTGCCTGACGTGTGGATTTGTTCGTCTCCTGTTACAGTCCAAAACACAATCAGTGAAGACAACAATACAAAGCCCCAAACCACAACATTTCAGCTGCTGTACCAGAACGAGACAAACTGTGCTTGGTAAGCATCAGTGAGTATGGCAACGAGTGGCAGTTGTGAACTCCAAAGCTGGCCCCTTGCCGCCTACCACTATATGCTGTGCGCACCTTCCCTAAAAATTGCAATCGATTCCAAGCTGGTGCCGGCTCCTGCAGGACAAAGCGAACAAACACATGAAATTGGGAATTCTGGACCACAATATCTGGCAATGTTACATCCAAAACTGCTAGACTGCTGCGATCTGTGAAGTGACGTTGTCAACTTCAGGTTCTGACCGGCACAAAGCCAAATCAACATTTTTATACCAAGAGATGGCAAGCTGCTTCAAAACTGCCTCAAAGCTGTGGCAAATGAAGCCCAGTGACAGGTCTAGAAAGTTGTGATTCTATCTGTTATGCAGGAAGCAAGTGCACCATACAAAAATAAATCAATGGAATCGGGCATATTACCCGCACCCCTTGCCCACAAGGGTGCCACTGCTGCAGCACGTCATCCACAGTCTGCATGCAAGGCCTGTCCTCAGGTTGAGGCAAACAACATCGTTCCATTATGTCAAGCACTTCGTCAGGCCATTGTCGCCTGATGTCCTCAGGAATGTTGAACGGTTGCTTTCCATCCATCTTGGCTTTCATAATCGCAGCTTCAGAGCTCTTCTTTCCATATGGCACCTCTTCCATCACCAGCTCATAGGCAGTGCACCCAAGCCCAAACACATCAGACTTGAAAGTCATGGCATCTTGTTCATACATCTCTTTGGCCACCCAGCGTCCAGTCACTGGGGTAGAAATGAAATCTTTGTACCAACACTTGATAAACAGTGGGAGATCAGCAATCTTGACAATGCAGTCTTCAGGTTCCGCCCCAAACAACAGAAAATTGCTGCTGTTCACATTTCCATACACCATGCCCCAGGAATGGACAGAATGCAGGGCTCTTGCTGCTTGGGCCAGAACCCTGAGCTTCAAACGAACCTTTTCTTCATCAGCAAATGCAGCCACCCATGTACACCATTGATTCAGGTTGCATGTTGCCAGGTCCATGAGTATGGCTCCCGACCTCGTAACACCGTGCAGCTTGACACTGTACCTTGGATCTAAAGATGCATGGTATGCATCCGTGTGCAGCTTTTGAAAATCCTCCAGCCTCATATACCCCTTCTCAAGAGGAACCAATTGCTTTCCTGCCAACTTGGTTCCCCTCCATCTGACTTCATAGACACTGCCAGCAATTCTATTTTCCCAAATTACCTCATCTTCTGGTATGGTATCCAGCTGCCGCCTGTTTTCCTCAAAACAATGCTTCACCAATTCCCACTGGCTCTCTGCCTGTCTGTCACCCACGTACAGGTCCAGTGACCTGCGTTCAAAAACGTGCCCAAGCACTTTGGTCATGGCTTCTGCATCTTTCTCTACATACTCTAGCGGAACCACACTAGGAGTTTCAGTGCCGCAGGGCAGCTCCCATTTGCACACAAAATAGCTGATGGCCCTGAGCGCATGCTCCACGGCAGCACATGTGTCATCAGTCCTATTGAGAATGGCAACATCAAAGCAACTGTGCTCCCTGACCAGCTGCAGTGCAGCCTTCATGTCATACAGCAACAATGTCAAGTCGTTCCTCCAAGCTGCAACACTGCCCCCCTCCGGCATCCTTAAAGTTTTCTGTGCCAAGGGACGGATCTTGTGCTGCAAGAACTTGACCATGTTCTGGCTGTACAGCACTTTTGGCACATCTGCTATTGCTTGCATCACCTCCCGAATTCGAACCTCCAGTTGGCCAACCTGGACAATGGCAACCATTGGTCATACTGCACGTCAGAAGAGCAAACAATCAAGAAAATCAATCATAATGGATGAACTATTCGATTATATCAAACTCACCATTTCACGATGTCTGCATATTAGCATGCAAGATGACCACAGTCCTTGGCATTTATCACATCCCAGGGCAGGCCAACAAAAGCACAGCTTTGGTGTGGACGACACAATCTTTCCTGAGCATATTTCTGACAGAAAGAATTGCAGGACATTGACGATCAGTACCACATTCTGCCAAGCACATACTGCACTGGAATCTATGTGTCTGCTGCCCAGATTGTCACAGATACAGCATACAGCATCAAGGAACTGGGAATGTCAACTATCGTACATTAGCCTGCTCTGTGCAGACTTCCTCAACTACAGTCACTTCTGGCTGATGCTGGTATGACATGAGGATGTCAGCTTGGTTTGTTCTTCTAACCCAATGCTCAATGCTCTCTTTGAACAAGTCAGAAGCAGCAGCTGAAGCAAAATCAACCTGTCACATCAGAAGCAAACATACAGCATTCAACGAATGGAAAGCACAGCTCAAACTCTTACCACAGTGGGGGCATGCAAACGACCACAATCAACAACTGACAAAAAACGGCAGTTGTCCAGCAGCCAGAATAGATGCAAAGCGGACACAAGTTCAAGCTGCTTGGTATTGTCTTCAGCAAAGATGAAACACTGCAGCTGAAAGTTTCCAATCTATGGACATGTTCTGAATCACATTCTGGGTGTCCAGTTTCCTCTGCCCGTTTGGATTGTCATCTGCTTGAGACGTTATTCACCTTGAAATAAAGAACAAGTGATCCCTTGGCCATGGCCACAAAAGAAACTAATGCGCAAAAGCCAGTCACAAGTGCTGCATTCTTCTTCACCAGTGTTCCCAGTTTTGTCCGAACTGAAGCCAGTGCCCCTCGGTTCTGCTCAGAACTGACACCATCGAATCGTATCTTCAATGTTTGTGACACAACAATTGGCCTCTCACTGTTCTCCTGCAGGTCAAACATATCAACTTTAAAGTAGCCAAAGTGTGTGCCAACATTGCAGTCAACTATTGAAGGGGACTGTATCCTTCTCCATTTGAACAGCTCAGTGCAGGAGGAAAAGCTTCTCCCTAGAACGGTCTGGATTACACACATGTATGCCACACTGTAAGAACTAGGCAATCTTTTTCCCCTGAAGACTTGGGCACAGGATAATGCCCAGCAACGATTTGCCAAATTTTGCCAAAGTAACACATTTTGCAGCTGCCACCAATGGTGATAATCTGGCAATAGAGCCACCATTGTCACAGGCAGAAATTTCAGGTCACATAAGCTGGTTTCCAACATAAAGCACCCACAAGGCTGGCCAGAAGGAGCAGAGATGCAAGCAAAAGCCCTAGAATCACCCCCCCATAGCTAGTCACTGTTTTCTGCGGTAGCCAATCGGACGTTGACAGCCACAGCTACTCAAAAGCAGCTGTGTGATCGTGATTAAAACTATGCATCTGCCTTGATCCACAACTGCGAATTGGCGCTCTTTTATGGTAGCACAGAGGACTGCAATTTGTATGCTTGCCACTGCTCTGACAATGATTGCCACGAGATTCACAGTAACTGGTTCTGACAGGCAACATAAGGCAGGTGCTGACGGGGATGATACTCATCAATTCCCTATACACAAATACTCTGGTGGAAACCAGTTGATGCAAAAAGACTGGCACAAGCTTGCTCTATATCAACAAGAACAGAATCAATGCAAACCCCACGAAGCGGAGGATTGCCAAAAACTAGTCAAGTTCATCGTTTTTGAAAGCTGCGGCCAGTTCAGGGAGCCAAGCACCATCCCACACACACAATGACCCAATCTCTAAGGGAATTCATGCTGTGCAGAATATTTCTCCTGTGGTTTCCATCCCTACAAATCAACTGCTGGAGGGGCCTGAAGCAGACACTGCGTGTCCAGCTTGGTGACATCTTGAGGTCCCAGGAACAGTTGCTTGCACTGTGAAGCAAGAAGGCCTGCAGCTCCCCAACGTGAGAACGGTGCCACAATTGTTTTTAACATTCACAGGCCCAGTGTCTCATTTCCACCAAGAAAGTTCCCGGAAACAGCATTCTTTGGTGCAAAAGGAACAACACATAGGTTACGTGTAGCTTGTGCACAGGGGCAACTGCCCCACCTGTGGCTCTGGCCGTGTCGCCTGACAGCCACCAGGAGGTGAAGCCTGCTCATGCACAGCAGCAGTTACCACTATCTGAAACAACAGCAACAACTGAATATGCCAAACACACAATAACAGAATGCTTCGAGTTGAGCACAATGTTTGCTTCACCTCTGCTATTTGCCTGGACAGCAACCTCTGAGATTGATACAACGTACTTGGGATCTTGCCTGATCCAGTCAGAACCTGCATGGCAACATCTTTGTAGGAAGCATAATCCTTTCTTATGAGAAAGCTGCATCCACACCACACATCCAGAAACAAGGAAACAATATGTACTGGACAAAACGCAACATTTGCAAGCCAGACATTCAAGCTGTACCAGTGCTGGTCACACAAGCAGACCAGTACTGGGGCTGTAGCACCGCAATGCGATGCATTACCTCAGATTCCCAAGCTGTTGGCAAGTTTTGCAGACAGCTGACGACTTCTGCCATTTTGGGCCTCTTCTCTGGGTTGAGATCGCAGCAACGTCTCATGAGGGTCAGCATTTCAGGAGGGCAGTCAGTTGGTTGAACACGGCAAGGCTCCTTCCCTGCAAGTTTGATATTCATCAAATGGAGGCAATTTTGTTGAATACCAGGATAGGGCTTCAGGCCAGTCACGATTTCGTACATTACCACCCCCAAACTAAAAACATCTGAAGCAGCAGTGAGTGGTTTGCCTTCGTAAATCTCTGGAGCAACCCAAAGGGGTGTGCCACCCCCTTTTCTGATGGTCCTGCTTCTGTTGTCCATAAGAGCAAAAGTCTGACCAAAATCGCTTATTTTTACTTGGATGCCTCCAGACTGTGTGCCAAACACCAAGAAATTCGCAGATTTTACGTCGCCATGCACAAAAATGGGTTCCTGACTGTGCAGGTGCTTCAATCCAGCAGCTGCCCCATGCAGTAAGATGCCCTTTGCTGACCAGCCCAAGCTTGCGTTTCTGCACTCTTTCTCCAAATTGCTGTTAGCAAGCTCCATCACCAGCCACCCAGATTTGGTGGCAGCATGCAGCTGCACAACATTACTGTGACTCAGAAGTGCTTGCCTAATGGCCTCATTGAGAAAACTTGCAAGTCCTTCAATGGACATGTTTCCCTTTGGCTTTTTTATTGCCACTCTGCCACCTCCCTCTGCCCATTCCCCCTCAAGCACGGTGCCCCAAGTGCCATCGGTGATCCTCTTTTTCTCCCGGATCTCGCTTTCATCAACAATATTCAAACTTTGCAGTCTTTTCTCATATTCATGCTTTAGGACAAGCCACTGCTGGGGCAAAGCTTGAGCAACATCGCCACGGACGCCTTTGATGATGTAACTCAGAAGTCCATGCAAATAATCCTCATCTGCCTCAACAGCGGAATCGGGGAGCATGCATTCAAGTTTGACAGATGTCTGCAAGCCCCATTTGAGGAGCAAATCCTTCACCCCTTCGCACACCACTTGAACGCCTTCCTTGGCATCCTGGGACGTGTAGAAGTTTTCGCTCTCAAACCCCCCCCGGTGCCTGGCAAGCAGATGCTCCCCTGTGCGCAGGTGGCGGTTGAAGGTATCAGTGTCCTCCTGCAATGCAGCTTCTGGCGGCTGCAGATCCCGCAGTTTGTCCAGCTCTCTGTCCAGAAAGAACATGATCCTGTGGTTGTAGTGGGAATGCGGATCCTTTGGGACCACCTATCAAGCACACGCAATTAACAAGTCCATACAAATTCGGTGGACAGCCATTTAGTATTAGGGGGATGAACAAAGCAGCAGAACTATGCCTCTCAAAATCACCTGGGCATGCGTTGTCTTTGCTGGCAGATATTTCAGGTTCGATGTGAGCCAGTGCTGTTCCACACACCGTCATCTTGTAGAAACTTGCATTTGAATTGAGCTGGTCAAACCAACTGGCCATGCACCTGCCTCTGGCTCGCTAATAGACAATGGATGAACCAGAGAACTCTACGGCTTTCCCACTGATGCGCATTTGTCATCGAAACCTTGCACACTGCCAAAGAACTGCAGAACAGCTAAACAGAACTACCCCTAATCTCCATCTAGACATGGGTCTCCTCCCACATACAGGTAATCTATTTCCTAATATCAATCCGATGTGCAGAAACGCATCCCAAGCATCGATGTTCTACAGAATGCACTCATTTTGTGGCATATCGTTTTCTTTACTGGCCACACTGAATGTACTGTCTTGCTACAACGTCTCACAGGACTGTGTGAAATGTGTGATGTTGACTCTCTGTTGACTCCCTGTTACATTTGCCACACATAGCGCACTGCAATTCATCAAAAGGCATGGACATACAATCGATTAACTTGCTTATTTTCCATCTCCAAAGCCCATCGGTCACCCAAAACCCGCAGTTGGATCTGATTCCAGTTCAATCACAACAGGCCACCCAAATGCATATTTCCTACCAACACATGCTCGAAGGCATTGTATGTTCTCATTCTGCTTTCAAATACTTCTGCAACATCTGTGGCACCATGGCACAGGGGTCTTGTCACCTTTATCATGGGACACAGAGGGACCCATTGTATCACATTCTTGTACAAAACGGATCGCGCGCCATGCCAGTGAGTGTTATGCATATCGCAGATTACTGGACATACAGACTGAAAAGTACATTGCAGCAGATGGTCAGCATGGTACAAGACAATGGTAACTTAGAACCAGAGGGACTGTCTTACAGCTCTTGCAAGTGCCCAGGGCATGAGATTCTCTGCAAGCCAAAGGATGCTAGGATAAGGACAGGGTCGCTATTGGCATCCACAGAACAGAAGAGACCAACAGCCAAGGTGGAGAGTGCGATAAGGAAAACTCAACAGGTTCCAAGAGCAAAGTGCGTTCATTGACCCACAGTACAGACCATACAATACTGACCATGTCAAGCCCGCTGATCGGGACATCATCTTCAGGATTTGACTCCTGGGCATGCGTTGCCATGGGATCATCAGCTGCTTAGTTGCCAACCTCCTGCTGTGAAACTGTTCACCAGCAACGCAACAGTGAGCGCGCGAAGTTTGGAACACAGAAGCCCCGAATACTGCCGTAGGTGTGCTGCAGGCCAAGCCCTCATAAACACATTGGTGTTCAAACGCACATAAATGCAGCCTGGCTTCAATGGAACGCTTGTCGCCTGCAGGTCAAACGCACCCCACGATCTAGCAAAGCTTCCTCGTCCACACAGGTAGCGAGCGAGCCTGGACAGCCCGCACTATACCCAATCGCCAAACCTTTGTTCCTTCAAGAGCGCAACCAAATAGCACAAGGGTCTCCACAAAATTCTTCAAACAGCCTGTCGGCGGCAAGCATTTGCAAGCAGTTGCTAACGGCCGTCCGCATTCTAACGCCTCTACATATACGGCCTCCCTCCTTCGAAATGTAGCAAACACATACAGAGGACCTTCGCGAACTGGGCGCGCTGGGTGCATTCAAAAGAGAAGAACTGCACAGGAAGGGGAGAGGCATCATAACGCACCCTAAGAGTGAGAAGCTGCCACCCGGCAAGGTGAACATCGCCGCACGGAGCCATTTTCAGAAGGGCATGTTCTCACAACCACCATCCCAAGGTTATGCCGAAAGTAAGGTCGTGCCGTGAGTATGGTCATCCCTAAAGTTCCCAATCGGCTGCAGAGGAAGATCGGTGCCGCAGATCTGATCCGATCGCCTTCGCACACACCCGCCCCGGCGCAACCTCCTGCAGCCGCTTCCGCCGACAAATATTCCGGGGTTCCGGAGCACCGAAAGGCGCCTTATCAGCATTCACCACACGCGCATTCACCTTCGACGCGAACTTCCGTGGGGCGCCAAACGCAGCTTCCGCCCGGATAGAGGCGGGTGGCCGCCGAATTGCCGTCTTCGTGCACCTCAGAGTTTCCCAAAGCCAATTCAGCCATGCCAAGCCGTCATGGCGGCGGGCAACACCCGACACGCTGTACCAGCCGCTTGGAGGTCCCGGAGGGTGTCGCCGAGCAGGTGAAACCCACACGCCTCAGGATGAGGCGCGAGCTATATGGAAGGATGGGCCTCAGGTTGGGGACCCTGCAACTTCGGACCGCCCCGGTGTCCGCAAGGCACAGGGTGGTGCTGGATTTCCAGGCTGGAGGAAGTGTGCAAGATGCGGCTCTTCAAGATCCCTCATGCATGGAAGCTGTGCTGCTCGACGGCCAGCTGTTGGCATAAGTTAAATCCGACCCGACCTTTGCCATTTACGCTGGCGGCGCCCCGTAACCCTCTACTTCCCTCGATTAGAATGGCAGAACAGGGGAAGCTATTGGCCAGTCGACCTTTGTCTGCCACCTAATTGCGGTGTCCCTTTTTGGGACGGGAGCATTAACGAAGACCTGGGAGCGCCACCAACAGGCTTTTGGCATGTGTCAAACCCTCCCGGGGACACACCCTCACCGTCTCCTGTCTAATATCCCATCTGTTCTGGCTAAGATGGGCGACGGCCTTACCCTCTGAACAGAGGAGATTCGGACTTTGGGCCGTAGCAAACTTGAGCCTGTAATTGGCTTTGCCTATTGCCTTGCTCAATCTCCTCCCCTTTCCTTTGGCATAGTAACCATCTATTCAAAAAGGTGCCACTGCCAACAATGTCAAAGATTTTTCACATAGCACTGCCCGACCAGTGGAGCCAGTACATGGTCCCAGCGGGCCGCAGATTCAGCCATCGTGGCGGCTTCCACAAACTCACACCCCGCCGTTTTTCACCCATTTTCGCAAATTCCCTCTGGGGAATTTCCCATTCATTCCCCCCGATTAAAACCACCCTCCACCCCGGCCCATGCACACGCATCCCGGAGTCAAGGCCCCTCCTCCTCCCCGCGGGGCTCCTTCGCGCGCGGGCCAGCCCAGCGCCAAGGCCGCCCCCGCCCGCCATCCACCCCACCCACCCCCGCGACGATCCGATCCTCGCCGATCGCCGAATCCCTTCTGCGATTGATCTTTCGAGCTTGGAATCGCGAGGAGGGAGTCGTCGCGGCAGAGCTAGGGCAGCGGAGGGGCAGCGATGGGCGTGGTGCACACGCTGCAGCTGTACTTAGCGGCGGGGATACTGCAACCGGGGCCCAAGAAGCTGAGCTGCTCCGTGGGGGGTGAGGAGCATTACGCAGGTGAGGGGGCGAGGGGGGAGGGGCAATTCGGCTGTGTCTGACACGCGGAGGGTGCCAATGGCGCGACGGGAGCTTTTGGGCCCTAAGCTGCGGCGCGGTCGATTGATCTTGGGGCCTGATTGGGATTTTATGCGTGGATTCCGGTGGTTTTGCCCTCGCGGGGTTTGGCGGGGCAGGAGAGGGAGGGGGGGCATCGGTCGCGTCTCACACCGGAGGGGGCGAATGGCGCGACGGGAGCTTTGGGCCCGAAGCGAGGCGGCGATCGATTGATCCGTGGGAGCGATGTGAGGGTTGTGGGACTGGAGTGCGGGCACCGGTGATTTTGCCCGCGCGGGGGAGGATGGGAGGGGGTTTTGCAATCCGGTTGTGTCGGACGGGGTGAAGGGGCCAAATGGCGCGACGGGAGGTCTTGCGCCCGAAGTCGTGGCGCGATCGATTGATTGGGGCGCCTGACTCGAGGGCTGATGGGTCTGGCGGCGGACGCGGGCGGTTTTGGCCGGCGGGGGGAGTGGGGGGATCGGGGGTGGGTGGGGTGGGTGGACTGTGGGCTGATTGACGTGATTGAATTATCCGGGAGGGGGCGTGGGGGGGAAGAGGGGTTGCGGTGCGATGGCCAATCTGGGCGGCGCGGCGCGGCTCAGGGGCGGGGACGAGGCAAGGATCGCCGGGAGGGGGGGCCGGGGGGGGGGGGGCGGGGTGGATTCTCGGCCGTGGGCGGAATCGGATGCTGCAAATTCGTGTGTGGGAAGATGAGGGGGTCAAGGGGCGGGGATTTTGACGCGATGGGTGGATTATCGGGCTGGGTGGGCGTGGGGGGCTGAGGGATTGGTGTGGTGTGCGCAGACCTTGGAAGCAACGGCCAGATCCTGTTCGAGGGCCTGGAGTTCAGCACGCCGTCCTCCTTCTCGCTGTACATTAAGCGGAAGCAAAACCCGGCGCGGAAGGCGGACGACGGCTGGACGTCGGTCAAGTACGAGGGAACGACTCTGTTCGAGCTGCGCGAGCTGTGCGACCTGAGGGACGACCCCGATGGTGCGGATCGCCACGACTTTGCCAAATCCGACTTCGGGCCCCACAACGGCCGGATCGCCGATTCCAGTCGGGGCAATGGCGCGGGGATGCTGCTCCGGGGCGATGCCGCTGCGATCGGCGGCGAGCGCGGCGGCAGGGTTGCCGGCGGGGATCGCCTGGCCGGGTCGGACGGCTCGCATTCCGAGGATCGGCATGTGAGAGTGGGGAATCAGGCCAACGGGAGGATCGGCAATGGCGACAGGCTGGGCGGGCCCTGCGGCAGGAGGCGGCCCAATGGGTGCCACAATCTGGCCGAGGGGGAGAATTGGTGCCTGATGGATGCGGGGGTGGACCATATGGGTGGGGACACCAGCGGGCCTGAGGAGGGGAGGGTGGAGTGGCCAGGCGGGGACGGCGGGGATGCTGCCAAGAGAGAGGGGCTGGCGGATCGGGGGACCCCGGGGGGTGAAGAGACGTGGATTTTGTGTGAGAAGTGTGACCAATGGAGGAGGATAAAGATGGAGACGGTGCCTGATGGGCCCTGGCATTGTTGCATGAACGCCGACAAGAGGTGAGTGGGGGCGGGGAGGCGGGGGTGTGTGGGGGCAATGGCGGTGCCGCCTAGCGGTTCCGATGATTGGATTGGCGCCGCATCGAAGCTGGAGCGGGTTGGCTCGCTGGGGAAAAGTGGGAGGCACAGGTGTGGGGATGAGGCCTGAGGTTGCTGTGAAGCCTTGTGCTGGCACGGTTCTGTTTCCTGAAGCGCGGGCGCTGGGTCGCGGTCGCGCTGTTGTGAATGTCTCTTGTTCTTTGTGTCGTTGTGGAGGAGTGTTCCCTGCTGTGGGATTTTCAGCTTTTGCTCAGGCCCTTTGCTGTCAGTTTACAGTGTGGTGAGCAGTCACAAAAGCGTTGGTAAAGAGGGATGGGCGGGTTGTATTGTGCGGCCTGCTCAGCAAAGTCTGGAACTGTAAGTGCCAGCAAGGAACAGACATTGGGGTTGCATCAAACCCATGCTGTCAGGTAGAGTCGTGCTAGCTGGCTGGCTATATGGCTGTCTGGCAGGCTCTCTTGTTGTCTGCTGTTATGGCGTGGTTGTTGGTATGCTCTGCAAAGCGTAGTGAAGTCGATGCACACAGCTGGCCAACTGATCCAGTGTGATGATCAGAACTCAGTGGAGACAAGTACTGTCACAAGAGTGTCTTTCTTAGGTTTTGCTGCAATGGGCACATTCACTCGTGTTCCTATTGTGCTTTTTGCTTTTGTCTCGTGGTGTATATTGTTTGAAGAAACTGGGTAAGCCACATGGTGCATGCACTTTTGGCACAACAGCAAGCTATCAAGCTTGTTGCTTTTGGTGCCACCTTTGACAGAAGGAGGAAGTGCAAGGGACAGGGACTGTCCACAAAATTGCAGAAAACGTGTCAATGTGTGGGCAGTGAAGTGACGTGTGTGCATTTCCAGTTGCTGCAAGAGCTGTGTTTGAGCGCGCAGAGCACTCTGCCGCAATATGGTATTTTGACAATCCGGCAGAATGCTTAGCAAACCAAGTGCATTTTGAGCGAGAACCCAGTAGTTTGTTGCAGGTCAGCAGAAAAAAAGGTGACCAATGTGTGACTGTGTGTGCCCCCAGATTTGCATCCTGCGATGTCCCGCAGGAGTTGTCCGACGCAGAGATCGATAGTTTCCTGGAAGAGGAGCAGTTGCGGAGGTATGTGGCTAACAGCACACGCCCTCCCCTGGATGTCTGCACCGGCAGCCAATTCGAAGCCGATCTCATCGCCTTTTTGAGAGAGATTGGGGAGGGTGTGAAGGCAGACCAGATTCGATGCAAGAGGGTGCAGTGGTGAGTGGAGTGGAGCTGCCTTTGGGGACTCCAGCTTCTTTCAGGCACTGCATCACTTGCTGCTTTGTGCATTCTTGTTTTGTGTTTGGGATCCTAGCAGAAAGGTAAAGCTGGTCAAGTTGCGCCCCTTTGTAGAGCACAGGGCATGTATGAGGAGGCAGCTGGGTCCAGACTGTTATGCAAACAGGCATAACAGGCTCCCATTGGAGTGTTGGTTTTCTGAGAACGGCACTTTGGTATGAGTTTTCCTGTTGGTAGCACTTGGCAATTCTGCTCATGGCCTCTTGCTGCTGGCCATCTCCAGGAACTGCTCCGTTTTGCAATTAACCTTGTGGGGACCTGCATCGCAATCCACTCACATTGCCTGCATCTGTTAATTGTGTCGATTTCACAGCAGTCAGGGAATAAAGAACAGACATATCCAGAAGGGGCCAAAGTCTGTGTTTGTTTGATGATGCTGTCATCGCCATGCTTGGTGGAAAAGCATTGCCTCATAGCATGTGCCAAATGCGATCGTTAGAATGTTGTTCTCTATTGCCACAGTAACAACCGACCGCTGGACGTGTTTGGCCTCTACAATGCTGTCGTTGAGTCTGGCGGCCTGATCGCCAATGAGAAGTACGACGAGCACAAGCGCTGGATCGGCACCCTTAACTTTGCAGGGGTCATCTTCCCCAAGCTGCAGAACTACACCAAGGACAACCGGGCAACGAGCGTGGGGAACCAGCTGCTCTCTAACTATCGCAAGTTCTTGTATGACTATGAGCGCGCGTGGAGGCATGTGGATGTGCTGGGTGCAGTGCGGAGGTGGCCGCATGACACGTTGGCGGCGATGGGGCCGAGGGCGGGTGCTGTGGGTGTGGCGGCAGGGATGCAGGAGGGGAAGGGAGGCTGTGAGGAGGGTGCCATGGGAGGATCAGGCACACTGGGTGCTTCAGGGGTGAGTTAACATGGTGAGAACTCCCGATTTATAGCTCACAATACAGACGATGATGTTCACGTACACACTGGTTCTCTTGTCGTCATATGATGCCAGTGCAGAAAGAGTGGTATCTGTACAATCACAAGGATACAGGAGCAGCCTGGAATATGTCTAAATGGTGGAGCCTGGGCACATTCATGGGGTTAATCTGTGCGAGACCTCTGTGACATACTCAGACCAAGTGCTGTCCCAGAATTGATCAACATTTGTGGAAACTGGTGCTACTCCTTTTGTGGTCATGTTATGGAACACACAATGTTACACAGGCCGACTTGGGCGATTGCATCCATGTGATGTACAGTGGCTTTGTCCACACTGAACAGCGATCGTTGCCACAGGACACCAACCCCTCGGACCCCTCCGCCAGGCGCTACAGCGCCCTGCTGATGCTCGCCGGCATCATGTGCGCTGAGCGTGACTCGCCCAAGCCACCCTGCCCCACTACCCGCCAAGACAGTGAGACGCATCAGGACACCTGGCAGTCCAACCCCTGCCCACTGCCCAAGCAGGAGGTGGAGGACGAAGATGAAGCAGGGGTTGAGGTCAAGGTACAAGTCACGGAGGAAATTACAGAAGAGGCCTTTCCACTGCATGTGGTGCCGCAGGCTGCCTCTGCCGCGCAGCTGCTGCTTGCCAGGGACCCGAACAGGCCAGGGCTATTGTGGCCGGTAGTGGTGGCAGCACGGGAGGACCTGCCGGCATGCGTGGCGCGTGGGCACAGCAACGACGTTGCCAAGTGGGCTGGCTTCCCCATGTCGTTCAAGGTGGGGCGATGTGGGGGTTGTTGGTTGATGGGGCTGCTGTTCGCTTGTGAATATGATGGAATTGCTTTTGTTCACCCCAATTCGTGTTGTGTGCTTGTTTAAAAGCCTGTAGTCGTTTAACGGGGCGCACTGCAAATCCAAACCACCAAAAGAAAGACTGCACTTCCAGCACGGTGTTTGCAGCTGTAGTGTGTATTGATTTTGGCTGGGAAACAACACAGTATGATGTCACACTGTGCGGCATAATATACTGAGACCAGTGAATTAGCCTGATTGTTGGCTTTCCTATTGTAGAACGTAACATCGCAATGAAGAGTCCGAAATGCGGTCGAAGCCAGGTCCATCAATTGAACATTGATGGGCAGTATGTTGGAAAATATCAGTGCATTGGCTGTATTGCTTTAGATTCACAGTAGCTGTGTTCATGTAGCCTGAGGTATTGCTCATGTTGATTTTCTTATGAGGCAGATACTTATTGAATGTGCATGGTTTGCTTTGAGTAAACTGCGCAACCCACTCTCCTTGCCCTGCTGTTCATATATCCTTGTGGTTTGGTCGCATCACAGCGATCAGAGCGGGGCTTGTACAAAGAAAGCGGATAGAAGGCGTCAATTGTATAACACATTGCAACAAGAACAGGAGTGTACTCATCACCCACTTGTCAATAGAAATTGATAGGAAAACATTGGTTACAGAGGTGACAGATGATAAAAACACACGGAGAAGGCACACAGGTGCTTTGGTTGCTATAGGCATGTATAAGCCTTGATCCTTTTCACCATCAGCTGCAAGCATGATCGACTGCTGCTGGCTGCATGAAGGTAGACTGTGTCAAAATGGGTGTATTGTACAGCTGTCACTGAGCACTGCACTATAGCTCCACAATAATCTGGTGAGGTGGCCACTGGGCACCTGCAATGACTCTGGTTTGCATTGTGCTTCTTGCACAGGAACAACACAGTGATTCATTATACACTTTTGTTCAGTCATCTCGCTTGACATCGGTGAATTGGCCAAGGAACTTGGCTTTGTCACGTTTTGGAAAATGCAACAGGATGAATCGACTGGTCCTAGCTGGCCCCAGGGGACTAGGCCACCTCTTGCTCTGACACTCTTCCCTGTGGCTTGGTCCCAGGAGCTCATCCCTGGTGCAGTGCCTGTTCTGGTGTTCGGATCCGATGCCCTGGGCTGGGCGCACGAGGGCCTGTGCCAGCCCTTTGAGCTTGGCTTGGCCACGGCACTCTACCAGGAGGCTCTGCGATCAGACGACCCCTCTGAAGAGCAAGTCTTTTACAGGTGCGTTCTTTTCATGGTGCAGACTTTGTGATGGGGCATGTGGGCCCCGATCCAGCATGCTTGTTAACCCCCAAACTGTTGTATGTTCTTCTGAAGGGCTTGGCAAGCCTTTGATCCCCTCAAGTGTGCATTGATCGTCCCAGAAGACGACTAACTTTGGACCTTCCGGGCAGTAGTGGCCATATGTTCATTACTTTGTTGTCATCGTGCTGTGGAGGTTGGGGTATCTTGGATTTTTGTGTGAGTTGGTTTGCAGATGGTTGCAAGCTGGGGCTGTCTCACCAATCCAGCATTGACCCAGGGCATGACCACCACGTTGTACCAGCCAGGAATTTGTGCTGCATAGCATTTGAAAAGCCGTTGGCTATCTGTTTCGCCTGGGAAATGAATACCATCGAAATGAACTGCAAGACAAGTCTTCACATTCACATCATGACATTCTTTGATGCAAACATGCTGCATGTCTATTTCTTATGCAGCAGTCACTATTGGGATGTGCCAGTGGTACAGCAATCAAGGGCACTTCTACTGGAGTTGAATTGTCATCATCGGAAGCTACAAAGTGTCAAGAAATCCAATTGTATGTGAGGATGCATGTGTCCATGCCACAGGCGAGTACTGAAGCAGGCGCTGCAGTATGCGGCAGATCCCACACCTGCGCCCGTGAACTGTGTGCGCCCGATCAGCCTTGAAATGGTGGCGGCCGACCTTGTGGGCCTGGAGAGTGACCTGCCGACAGAGGCGCTGGGCGGGCAGAGCTTCTCGACGTGGCACCAGTGGCGGAGCCGCGTGCGGAAAGTGGAGACTGCCGCGGGACTGGCCAGCGAGGTAGATGATTTGCCCACCTATTGGATTGTCTTCCAGAGTTCTTTTAATTTGTTTGAGTTTCTGGTTGCATTCCTAAGTCTGATGCTGACGCCGACCATGACTGTCACAACAGCCAAGGCCATGATTGTGGTTCGTGTATCTTTTCATATAGCTTTAAACAGGCAACCGTTCCCAGCTTTCCTCAACGGACTGGTCGCCTTCTCACATGAGGTGTGCCCAATGGCAGTGCCAAAAGGCAATGTATTGCTTGCAATATGCAGAGTTCTAAATGCGTTTTGATGCCATTTTCAGCAGTGTGTATGGTTGGCACCAGGCACTGCTGCTGTTCTACCAAATCGACCCAGACGTGATCAGGAGGGGCGCCACGGGCCTGTGGCAGGAGCTGGAGCACCTGCTGGGCATCGGCCAGACCAAGGAGCCGACGATCCTGTCCGTAGATACGGCCATACATCTGATGAAGGACAACATCGACTTGGTTCGCACCTACAGGAGGCTCCAGGCGTCGGTAGGGCCTTTCTCTCTCCGTTTGAAATCTGTAGCAAGTTGCCGATTCTGTCCATTTCGGCCCCTTGATATGGGACGCGAAGTTGGAGTCATAACGTCGAAAGAGATGAACGTATGTAGCATAACGTGTCGAATGAATGCAGCGCCACGCAGTGCCATGTTTCCGGAGAGTTAGCAGAATGCCGGTTTCGTTTGTGAGAAGAGAAGGGTCGTCTGTGGCTGTACTGAGTGCAGTTTCTGCTCGTGCACCCGCTCACACGCTCGCCGGGCGCAGTGAACAGGCATCCAAAAGTATCTCACGGAAGATTGCCTGACCTTCCAATTCTCCTCTCCAGCGAACAGAACTCTTGGCACCTACTCCAGGCCTTTCCGCTCCCTACTCTACCGAGCAAAAGCATTGCAGCTGTTGGGAATGCTGCTGCCTCGTTATTGTTCTTATTGTTGCGCATATCCTACACATGTTTCCCAATGAGGACAGAATACCTTTTCTGTGTCGCAGTTGTGGCAACTGCAAAAGGCGTGCCGCACCTGGTGGGCGCGCTGCACTTTGACAGCGCTTGCAATGTGCTGATTCACTGAGCTTTTGCTTGTTTTGGCGATTGCACAGCATGGCACTGCATTTAAGAATCAACGGGCAAGTTCATCTGACTCTGTTTGTGGCCGCAGGGCAAGGCAGACGACTCCAAGAGGAGGTCGGGAACGAAGCGGAGAGCGGCGGAGATGGAAGCCGCGGGTGTCGTCGCCCGTGAATAGCTGTCGTAGTTTTGGAAGTTGTTGTCCATGCCTAGCTAATCGGAAGACCCAGAGCAGACGGGTCGCATGGACGAGAGAGGGAGGGGGTTTAGTTGTGCAGAAGGTGCCATTAAATCTTTCCTTCGCTTAACCAAAGCGTTGCGCGTTGGGGTTGGGTGGGTGTGTTGGGGCCGTTTGCGAGGCCGGTGCCTTCCATGACCATGGGGCTCCTCGGGGCGCTTGTAAACTAAGCAATAAAGGCCCAGTGGGTGTGCTAGTGACCCAGGACTTAGGAATGGAATTGAGTGCGTTTGAAATTAGGGGGCGCGCCGAAATGCTGTCGGCTGTCGGCGGGCCCGGAGCAGCGCAGCGCGCTGGCGTTCATTCTGGGCCGTTGACGGTTGTTTGCGGTGCGCCAAATTGCGGCTTCAAGAATCGGTGCAATGTTGGGGTTTAAATTTAGAAGAACCGAGGGGAGAAAGGGCGGGGGGGATGTGAACCGTGCCAGGACGGCCATGTGAGTTTGATGGCGAAAGTTGTGCCCTCTGCACGTCATTGTGTGCATCGAGGGGCGGAATGCCACCTTAAGTTGTTTGCTGCGTTGGTTGCCTCTTGCGGCCGTTTGGCCATTTGCTTGGGCCCTGTGGGCTCCAAAGACTGTCGGCAACGGGTTGCTGTTCCCATGCTTTTGAGGTGTCCACGAGGTGCACCTAGTCTTCGTCCCACCTGTTTCTTCATGTCCACAATGCCCAAAAAGATCAACAGGAGAGCTCCTGCTGAACAAGATCGGTTTAAATGTGGCGGTGCTGGAACAAGCAAGGTAGCTGTTCGTATTCGCCGCAAATGAGCAACTGTAAGTCTTGGGAATGCTACCCTGATTTCAAATGGTAGTCTTCATTGAGGACACCTCAAATATGTGCAGATTGACTCAAATTCGACTCAGCACGAGCGCACAGCGGGAAGTTGGATGCCTATTGGCCCTCTTCCAACTAATCCACGTCGGTTCCTCCTTTGCAATTGACTATCTCGCGATTAAAGGGAAGGGGCAACGTAAATGCAATCTACGCCTGTTCCCTACATGTAGATGCGTGGGCGACGGCAGCGCCACTGGCTCAAGGATTGGCACATTGACAAACAAATCGCCATGACTAACAGTGTGTGAATTGCCCGATTCTTGTGCAACGATGCAGAACCTATTGGCATTAACTGCATTCACGAGTACAGATGTATTCCGTGGTCCCTGCACCGCGTCCATGCCCCAGCGGTGCCAAAACCGGGATGCGGTTGGCAGTGGGGTGGTCGTCAATACTCCATCCGCCAGTCATTGTGTGTCATGTCCCGGTGGCTCCCAGTGCCACACTAGTGGCACGAACTGCATTTCTTTTTGTCTGTGTGTGTGTGTGTGGATGGGGGGGAGCAGAAAGGGTGGCTCGAGAGCAGCATTCACCCATTTAAGGGCATGAATCATCCTTCACAAGCAGAACGTATTCAACACCATTAACGACATGGCAATCTCCACCACGCCGCATCCAGAAACCCAACATGTCCACTAGTGGCAATCCACATGAGCTACATCAACCAAGGTGTACTGGAGTATGCTGACGACACCAAGGACGTCAAGCATTCGATACCAGAGGCAGTACTTGGGCAATACGAGCTCAAATCCAGATGCCAACGAGACGTCAACTCTGCCGCACTTCTCATCCGATAGTCTGTCATGCAAGAGCCTCGCAATGTGAGCCTCTCAAGTGATGTGAGCATTGCCATGCTCCTCACACCAACACCAGCAATTATGCTACTCCACCAATGCAATTCCGGTTTTGTCAGCGATGACAATGCACCCAGACCCCCCCCACCAAACCTGTAATCATCCGACCAACACTTCTGCATTCCAGAGACCTGAGTGACGGCACAAAAGACAAACTTCTCATACCCTCACTTGTACTGCCATCCATGCTGCGCAAGCAAACAACTGCGAGAGAACAAGCCCTCTAAGGCATCCTTTTGCATCTGTGACAGTGAACAGCCTGAGCAAAATAACTGATGTGAGTGTCGCCAAGATCTGCACCTGTCTGTCGGTAATTTCCCATCTTGAAACGTCCAAACTTGTGAGTGCAGTGAATGACAACAAGATCTGCACCGATGCGTCAATCGTGTGAGGGGCAGATGGGGCCAACTCCACATCTGTCAGGGACAACAAGTTGTATGCCAGCTTGCCAATTCCCACGTCAGTGACTCGACAGCAGCTGCTGATATGGAGACATACTATGTGAGAGATGCCAGAGTTGCAACATAGCCCATTCCCTCATCAGTAGCATCAGCCCACCCAAGGCAAGCCATCTGAGCGATGTCAGCTCTGCCAAATGTTTCAGCCCTTTTCCCTCACTTACTTGAAGGCATCAAGTAAAGTGACAAGCAGAGAGACTTGTCAAAGATTTTGCCCCAGCATCTGCTTTGCGTTCGCAATGGCAACCCCAACATATCCATACTAATGAATGTCGTCAATGCTCCCAGGCATTTGAAACACACATCGCACATGCGCCAGCCACGCAATGACAGATCCGTCAAGCCTGCGACGTCCATCAAACATCTTGTGGACACAAGTGTGGGGCCAACACTTGTGACACCGCCCAGGCTCAATTTGGTGAGGTGGGTAAGTCGACCCAGCAAGACAGCACCTTCTCCATAGATCAATCTGGAGTCCAAAAGATTCAAACTGACAAGGTTGCAGAAACCGTCCGACAGTTTCAGATGAGAGTCCTGCACACGAAGGTGCTCATGCAGTATGAGCTCTTTTACAGTGGGAAATGTAGAGGCACAGGCTTCAGGCACTTTGGACATTGGACCGACATCATCAAGCACACGGGGAACGCTTGGCTGCAGCACTGTGGCCGCCCTGCCGGCCCGCTGGTGCCAGTGGCGACTCACGAGATGGAGTCCCGTAAGCACCGATATGCTTTGAGAATGCCTAGTTTCCAGCACTTCCATGATGGAATCCAGGACACGGGCAGCCAAGCGGTCCCACACATGCAAAGCCAAATTCACCTGGACCGCAAAACAACAACTTTTGAATGTTGAACCCTGTTCTGAGTATGCCGTTTGCAAGCAAGCCACAGAAGGCCATTGAAATGGCTGCAATGCCCGCTTTCTCTGGTTACCAAGGAGGCCTTGACTGCATCATAAAATGTACCAACACTGCAGCACACAAGCCGAACTCCCTGTATTAGCTCCCTGGTGTGGATGTAGGTTCGCTCGGGTGTTGGGCGACAGTTGGGACAAATCGAATACCTCAGGGATCGGAATACGCAGGTTTTGCAACGGCCCTTGCCCACAAACAGCAGAGCGCAGGGACACATGCAAACACTCAACAGGATCAACTGCATGACAAGACCAGGTCTTCGTATTTGCCACCTCAAGGGGAGCGTTTTTCCACAGTCTGGCAAACGTATTGAAATGCACTATTGCTCAGCAGACATAGCTTTCCGCAGTGGCGCACAAATCTTCTTGGAAGCCCTCAGCTGTGTGTTGGCCACAGCAATGCACAATCATCCCTGCAAGATAGCATTTTCGGCACCTCCACTCCGTGGTTCTCCCTCGCATCTCAGCCTGTGCTAGGGCGGAATCCGCACACAATTCGCAAGGTCCCCGCGAGAAATTGCACCAATCCCTTCGCCGAGCAGCTGAGCCCATAGCTCATTCCCGGCCCACAAGAATGCACCCAATTTGCCCTCGTCCGGAGGCGTCTACACCTTTCTCACCTTCGCGTTTCGTTCGCTGCAATGATCGATGCCGTAACGTCACGCCGATGCATCCATGCAAGGACCCAGCGAACAAACAAACAGCGCACCGTTCTCACTTTCAGCACAGGAGCCCGACACTGTGGACGCCCACTTGGCGCCTTCCATGCCGTGTTCGCGCGTGCCACCGCCGCTGAGCGGGTTGTGTCTAGGAGCAGGGCCGGACAGCGACTGGTAGGGCAGCCCGCACTCAATTGGCGCCCAGGGGGGCCCCACAAGGAAGCTGGTAAGACCCAGTTCCTGGCCGGTGACCAGTATTGATGCCGAAACTGGTGTTGTACAGAGATGCCGTTGTGCCGTAACGCTGGTGTACCGTGGGTTTTAAACCCTTGCGCATGGTAACGTAACGCTTGGCCTTTTTTCGCGAAGAGAACAAATAAATCAAATAAATTAGCGCAGGTTGTAACGCTCTTTCGCTAAAATTTTGCGGAGCAACGTACAAATCATAAATTTAACGAAAAACTCTGAAAAACAAAATGCGGAGCAAAGAGCGTAGCAGCAGAAATTTCCCACGCGGAAGGCTTTGAAAACCCACGGTATTGCGCGCCAGTGATGCCGTTGCGGAACGAGCGGAATGTACAGGAAGGGGCGCCGCAGTGCCCGGCCTTTGCCCGCGACGACCCGGCCCTCCCTCATGGCCTCCCCGGTGCGGACGCGTCGGGACAACGGGCCACCCGGTTTCTGACGACCTGCCCAAAGGAGTGAGCCTGGCGCTTTGGAGGGCCCAGGGCGCCAAACCGCCTTTGCGAAATCGGCCTCGGACGGGATCCCCAGATATCGCCGACACGATTCCCTGGAAGCTGACGGCCCGTCCTTCCCGCTGAGGGGGGCACGCCCCGATTGGCGCGGTGGGTGGCGGCCACTGTGGCCAATGCCTACGTGTGAAATTCCCCTGGGGCCGGCTCGGCGCAATGCAGAGCCCGGTTCTGCGCCGATTTTGGGCCTTGTTCGGTGCGCCGCACGGCAGATTGGGGGGCCGCCTGCCAATAGGCGCCAGATTTAAGGGGCGCCTGCCGATGGGCGGCACCCCTTCGATAGCAGTAACGATAGAGCGCAAGGCGTGCCGGCAACCGGCGTGCCTTCACTTGATAGGCGAGCGCGCTGAATTGTGACGCGTGGGTGGGAGGTCCGTGCCCGGGTCAGTGTCGCGCAACTCCTTCGCCGGGGATCATATTGCTTTTGCCGTGTTGTACTGGCGGGGCCCCCGCCTGGCAGCGAGATTTTGAATTGTGATTGGTTGTTGGGGGGATTGGCGGCTGGCCGGGGAACTTGGGCGCGTTGCCCGGCGGTGACTGCTAGGATTAGAACGGAACCGTCGCCGATTCGGGCCCCGTGGGTCCGCGCACGATCCCGGGGTGTGCCTGGCGACTTTGAGAATATATTAGCCCCTTTTCCGTGAGGATCCCTTCTACTTCCGCTAACAAGGCCAACATGGGTCAGGGGTTTTCAGTGGTGTTGGGCTTAGGGTGTCGAAACAAGAGGGGGTCTTCACGGAAAAGACAGAGCCACCACGTCGTGTATTGAGGGCACTTGTGGTGGAGAGTTGTCTTTGGAGAGCCGCGGGCAAACCCTCCTGTGTTGGGGTTGCCCAGTTTGTGGGCCGCTATGCTTCGATGAGTAGAGGAGCTTCGCAGCTCTGGGGCACTCCGAAGCCGTGTGGATCGGCGGGGTGGGCGGTGGACGGGTGCAAGGAACGGCATCCGCCCATGAATCCACCCCTGCGGTTTCCACGGAGTGGAGCTTCCTGTTTTCTGTGCCACAGGCCCTCTGCACGCAGGGTTGTGACCACAGGACTGCTGGGGACATAGGGCTTGGGGATGCCACTCAGCCAATAGGTGGCTTTATGCTTTCTTGGTGTTGCTGTTAATCAGTGGGCAGGGAGGTGTGACATATGAAAAATTGCACGTCTCCTTTCCGTGCACGAATTCCAGTTACAGATTGTGTCCATTGTTCGTGCCCCGATTGGTTGGATGGAGTTGGCTAAATATAGTTCAGATCATTGTGGTTCAGTGTGGATACACCCACAACTTGCCTAATTTTTTAAAAATTTATGAGCTCCCACAGTTTATTACCGTAGCTATTGTGCCCTTGGTCCAAAGACAGAATGCTAAAAGAATGGGTTTGACCAAAACTCCGACATTCCACCAAATGTGGAAACAGGCCTGGTGTTGAATAGATGTGCTGAGCTTATGTTTGGTCATGATAGGACACTGCACCCACTCTGAGCACAGAGTGGCATGTGTTCATTCAAGCACCGATAGCAGTATATATTATGTAAAGCAATACCATAGTTATTTGTGCGTGGCTGCAGCAAAATTCGACTGCAATGATCGTTGTTGGATACTTTCTGCGCATGTGTACATAAGCTGCACACCTGCACGTAAAGGAGGCTGTATGTGCACGAGCTGCTGGATAAGTGCGGAGGATTCATGTTGTCATACATGCATTGTTGGTGGTGTTCTGTCAGTGCTTTATTGTTCCACCTGAAGGAATGATCCCAGTGCTGCAATGTGACAGTGGGACAACACAGAAAATGGAAAACTGTGTAGCAGGTAATTGTTTGTGTTGTTGTATGGGTTTCCAGGGAGAAGCAATGGCGGTGTTTGTGGATCCATCTGTGCCTGTGAAGAGCCTTGTAGATTTGCTGCTGAAGCCATTCAGGGTGCTTCAAAGAATCAAGGAGGTGGAAGAGGATGTTCCTTTCCTGCATGGAAGGGTGCTTGTCCTGGATGGGACATTGAAGAGCATTAGGGAAGATACAAGATTCGATGGAGATGGATGGCAAACAGTGATGCCTGAGGAGCGATGGCAGAAATTGCACGAGTCATTGCAAGTGTTTGAAAAGATTCTGGAAAAGGCTGACAACCTTGCAAAGAAAATCGATCAGTACAAAGGACGGTTGAAGATGTGGGTATATGCCAAAGGTTTGAAGACCAGCTTGGAAGATTCCCATGTGGAGCTGGATAGAGTCGACCAAGGTATTTTTGTCTTTACAAGTAATCTGCAATCTCTTATACTTTATTTATAGTGGCCACTGTGACATTTCAGGTCATGCACCATGGACATGACTGACACAATATTCAGCACGTGAAGTGAATGAATTCTTATAGCATAATTATTTGCAAAGTCTTGATGTCATGGGGCCTTTGGCATATGAAACACAGCTTTTGCTATTGGCTGTAATTTTTTGCTTCCCATGGAGATCTTGTTTGCAACACCTGGCCTTCTTTGCAAGCTTTCAACCACTCTGCACAAATGTCATGGATGTGTGGACACAACTGGTGGTGGGTGCTGCCATGCTTGCATGCTTGTAGCAAATGCACTGAGTTGCTGCTTGGAATCTGTAACCCAAGAGGCGTTCTTATTACCACTGGCAATGCTCAAAGTAGGGATGCTGCTGGAGAGGGAGGACTCTTGGCCAAGCTTCAGTGAGAGCCTGCAGGTGGCAGTTTCATTGATGTTGAAGTGATAACATGATGCAGGAACACTTTGCCAATGGCTGATTTTTCTATTGACAGGTTTGGCAAACGTACGAACATTGCTTGGAGAGCCTGAGCCTTCAAAAAAGCAACAGCAGGTCGATCAGCTGAGGCGGATAAGCTTGGAAGGGCGGCCAGTTGAGCCAGTGGTGAGTTTTCTAAAAAGTGAAGCATATGTTGGAAAAGTGCAAAGGCAGTGAGTGCACAGCTGCCACAGTACTTCCAAGTGGACCACTCACTGAATGCAAAATGCACATGATGCTTTGCTAATCTTGGCGATGGAGATGGCGGGGAATTGTGTTTTGTACTAGTTGCATTGTTTCAAGCAGCAAAACTTCTTCACATTTTCAGTGGATAAATGTTTGACAGTATTCACAGCGCGACACAGCATTACATCAGCTTTCACCGTGAACATTGCCTGAATGCTGCACTGGCAATGTTCTCTGTCCTTTTGCAGGAAGACGCTCCCCAGAAATCGGCTGAGACGAATGAGGTGAGTGGTGCCAGAAGGTTTGTGCCCTGCCAAGGGAGACAACCTAAATACAGGACATCGTGAACGCTATTCACATTGGGAATCTCCTCTCTTGTCTCAGTATGTGCAGCCAATAAGTTGACAGGCTTTGACACAGTCAACATAACTTACACAGACCACTACAAAGTCCCATAATTTTGCACCTTCCCATGCTGTTTCCATTCCTTATCTTGGAGTGCTCCCAGGGCTGCTCTGCTTGTGGTGGACATAATTTTGGTGTCCATCATTACAAAACAAGGGAGTAAGGCATTTGTCCATGGAGTTCTGCCATATCTGTGTCTGTTGCCTTGATAGGTGATAATAGGTGGATAGGTCCAAAGTGCGTTGTTGAAATTGGCTATGTCAGCACTGAGCAGCGTGATCACAGCATTCTTGCATACCTTTGCTGCTTGCCCTGAGGTGAGTAATGCAGCTGCCTCCATTTTTTGATTCAGCAGACAGTCCAGAGCCATCGTATCTTTGCAAATAGAGTCTCTTTGGTTTACCAGCAAAGCATCCCAAAGGGTTTGCTGATCTAAAAACGCAAAATGAGCAAATTAGCACACCATGGTGGCATAATCTCTTTGGCCGGGCATTTCCTGTGACAGAAAGACCATTTGTGATAAGGGAGACATCTTTTGATTCTAGTACACTCAGCATTTGATGGACGCCATGCTCCCACTCGTTGTTGCGTGTTGATCACATCAGGGCACTGTTGTGACCTTGATCCAGAAACAATGCATATATGGGAGAGCAGCATAACTTGATGTTACAATCAGGCTCTGTTGTAGTGAAGCACTTGAACATTTATGTGTGAATTTCCACATGCTGTTTGCATCTCAGATGATGGCTGTTGTGTCAACAGGACTGCATACGTTACAACAAGAAGAAATTGGAGTTCCTTGAAGAGCAGATGGTGCCCATGCAGCTGTTGGAAAAGTGCATCCCACCAGGGAGTACCTCGCCACAAGCCTGGACAGAATCTATGGTGGCTCTGAGAACTACTCTAGAGTCTGCAAATAAGTTCATCAAACGCCACAGCTGTCCATTCAACCTGCAGACCTTCTGCACCACGCAGCATGCAAAGATGAAGATTGAGAAGATTTGCAACATCTTGAAGTCAATCGCTGATGAGTATGAGCCGCTGGTGGAAGAACTGAAGGGCGTGAAAGTTCTGGACAAGATACCCAAAGAGGCAGTGGATGACGACTGGGAAGACTTGCGCAAGAAGTTGAGCTTCGTTCTGAAGGGCGATCATTGCCACTTCCCACCATCGCTGCAGGCCGAGTGGGAGGCCGTGAAGAGGCAGCATGACAAAAGAGTGAGCAGACTGCAGATCATCGATGAGAGCAAAATAGTGTGGGTGGATGTTATCTCTGAATGCACTCACTACGTGACGTACTACGGCCTCAAAGCAACAGCAAAGAGGATGATCCAAGATGGTACGCCCCTGGGACTTGAGGACTTTGCGAAGTTCTACACAGAGGCTGCGATCATAGATTCCTTGAATATCCAGTGGGTCGCCCGCCTCATTGGCATCAGCCAGCAGGGTCTCATGGTCGTGGAGGGCGGCGACAAGGACCTGATGCAGTGGTACAGGGAACTCAAGTCCGTCGATTGGCAAGTGAAAGTGAGGGTGATGTGGGAGGCTGCCCAAGGGCTGCTCTTTGTGCACGACCAGCAGGTCATGCACTGCTCCGTGAGCAGCCAGAGCTTCCATGTCTTTCCGGGTGACTCCATCAAGATCACCAACTTCAGCTCTGCCACGGAGATCACGGAAGTCAAGTCCCTTTCTCGCAGGAGACAGCATGCCCAGAACCGGTGGATTGCACCCGAAATCTACTCCGGCGCACCCCACAGCCTGATGTCCGATGTGTACAGCTTCGGCGTGGTCATGCACGAAGTCGCTGCACTGTCCCAGCCCTACGGCGTGAACCCCACAGAGGCGGAGCTGCTGATAACGAAGTTGGCGGGTGAGCCGCCGTGCGCCATCCCAGGTGACTGCCCCCAAGTGTTGAGGGACCTGATGGCCCAGTGCTGTTCAGCCACGCCTGGCGAGAGGCCAACTATGGCACATGTGGTCGATCGATTGTCAGATGTGCAGACACAGCTTATTGAAGCCTCGTGAAACTGGTGCTAAGCAGTGGCTGGTGCAGTGGTAGGTGGTCTCGTTTCTCGCAGAGGTGGCAGCCCAGCCTTGATGAACTGCTCTCTACCTTGCATTTCTGCCCTGTATCAGAGTTTTGGCCTCTGTGCGTTGTATTGTGTTTGCTGGCCTTGGCACAGAGGAAGCAGCAACTTCCTTCAGAAGTGGTGACAGGCCAAGTGGACTTTTTGCAGTTGTAGATTCTCCTGTGTTTCGATGGCCGCATGGTGGAGGCTGATGTAGATCGTCGATTAAGTCATTTTAAGGGACGCCAGGCAAGCGCAAAACTTGTCGTCGAGCACATTGTCATCGTAGCTCATGACTGTCTTTAGTCTTGTGGTTTTCTTTCAATTTTTCTCCCTTTCCCACCATGTATAATATGTGTACCAGTGCCACCAGTTAAACTGGGGTTGGAAGTTGGTGGAGCTTGCACAAGGAAGTGGATCGCGGAAGGGCCAGGAATTTTGGTCATGGGTGCCGGGCGAACGGGTAGTTGCTCGAATTGATGTTTGACATTTAACATCAAAATTGCCCGACAGATTTTGTCGAGTGAGCCACAAATTAGATCAACAATCCAGGGATAAGCACCGGATGACTGGCTGGTGGCAGCATTGGGAACGCATTTTGAATGTGTCTTTGGCGATGAGCAGTGCAGGGAAATGGCGTTGTGCTTTGCAGCGGACACAATGGCTTCTCGGGTAACCGGCAGGTTTTGGCCCCGATGCTGGTTTGCGAAAAACGATGTACCGCGTAGTACATCGATGTACTGCGATGTGCTATGTAGTATATATGCTCTGCGCGGCGCTTGGCCGCCCTGTGCGTCGGCGTCGTTGCTTCCCCCGCAGAGGCACCTTGACTAGCCTGAAATCTCGGGAGGGGAGCGTCAGGTGAAGAGATTCCTCGGCTAGGTTTACGAAAGGCCCCATAAATATCCGCCCAGGAGCCTGTCTTAAAGACGATGGATGTCCCAGAGATACGGACCGTTGTTCAGCATGGAAGCCTGGCAGTTTAAAGAGCGAATGAATGCGTTCTCCAAGAATGCACGATTCCTTTCACCCAGCCCCGTGTGTCCATGCAATCATCCCAGAGTGTCGCCTTTCGTGCATCAGGATTCGGCCCCTCCTGTGTTGCAGAGGCGCCCCCCATTCCATTGAAGGAACGACCATCCTGCATGAACAAGGGGGCAAATTTAAGTTTGGCTTATTCCCTTTGCTCCGGAATCGCAACGATGATTCTGATATAGAAAGCGTAAGTGAGCAACGCGTTATTAGTGAAGTTCGTTTGCAGCACATCTCGTAAAGTTGACTATTGTTGCTTTGCTTTGATAAAAGCAAACTGCACTCAAGAATTTCTGTTCTGACTGGCATCAACGAGCTTCTGTCCTCTGAGGCACTCTGCTCACCTGCAGCTTGCGCATTGCAGCACCTGCCCCCTTCGCATCCGCAAAGCCTTCCTACTGTTTTGGATTGGCCACATCAGTCGGTTCCTCAGCGTCGCTGGTGGCCTTCTCGCGGTGTCCACATCCGTGTGCCATTTGCACTGTCAGCCGCGCGGTCCCTGCCAAGGCCTACGCATTGCAAGGATTGCTTGGTGCTGTCGCGCCCACCAGCGCCGTTGCTGCATTGCAAATGCGCACGCAAAGGCTGTGCAGCTGTAGTTTCAGGGCAGCTGCCGGCCCCACAAGCTCACTTTGCCATTATCGGAGGTCCTCATTGTGGCTATGCGATGTGTGGTGAGCAACGCTTGCGTCGCTGCAACGCAAGCTGCAATGCCCATAGTGGAGCACAGCATTTTTTTCACCTGCCCGTGGGAATGGCGCAACTGAGCTGTTTCGAAAAATGCAAGTGTTTCAACAACTTATTATTGTTGAATTCCTGCGTCGAAAATCTGCCGCCATGTGAACGGGATCGATTGTGCAGTCTACATTGCCATTGAGTCATCAGTCGGTGCCACGGATGCGCGTTTCATGGCGCAAACCCTAACATGGCGGTGGATGGCGCTCATCCGGCAGCGGATATGGTGCCATGTACCTCGATTGCTTGGTAGGGGATATGCTTAGAAGTACATGACACAGTGCTATACGGAAAAGCGGGGAAAAGGCGTTTGCTATACAGATGGTATGGTTCCCATGCCTGTGCTGCTGGGCAGGGCAGGTTCGCATTCGCTTGAGTTGTCTTTTCAAACAATAACGTTTCATCGCTTCCAGTCCCTGATCTTTTCGTTTTCGAATCAGGCCGACTTTCGGCTGCCAGCACGGTGACCAACACTTGGACAAACTTCCATGCGGAGTGTGGAAATGCCCCTCCAATACGAATTGAACCACCTTTCTGAAAATCATTATCACGATTCCACGGCAGACAGTTGCAAAAAACAGCACTTCTGCGTGCCGAATGCGATGCCGTTTGACGCTAATTGATTCCATGAAGTTCTCGTTTTGATGGCATCGCAACCACTGCGGTGTAATCGAATAATGTCAAATGGCATGGCATTTGGCATCCAAGAGTGGTGGTGTCCGTTGCTGATAGCCAGTGGTCAGAAGCTGCCCCACCTCAGTTCGAATCGCCGCCCTTGGGGCCCAATGGCGCCTGCAGGCTTCGTTGTCAATTCCGACCGCACAGTTTTCACAGCACACGAATACCCTAATCCGAGATGTGAAAACAAACCAGCAACAGTGTTTAAGGGACGTTTAAGGAATGTTTAGTACATCGGTACTTCACTGCGCCCCACTACCTGGTGGGATGTAGTTGCGGGTGTCAAATGTACCGGCCAGGCCGCCGACCCGCAGCCTGTTGCCCGACGACCAAACGGCCGGGCCTCATGGCCGTTCACGGACCGCCGCGGCCGGCAGGCGGGCGCCAACGGCTCTGAAAGGGATGCCCCAAAACGTGAGTGCGGCGCTGGGACCCCGAGCGTCCACAGCCGCCTGTGCGCAATCACGTCTTGCATCGGATCCCTCGATTCCGCCGACAGTTCCGGCGACAGCTCGCGAAGAAGCTGACGCGCTCTCCTTCCGGCCGACGGAGGGGGCGGGTGGGGATCGGCGCCGTCCGGCGCTGCCGATTGAAGCAGCGCTTTCTTTCCACATGACTAGTGGGCCGGCTAACGGGGATTCTCGCGCAAATTTTGGATGATTTTGGGGCTGGCGAGGGCCAATTGCCGGATCGGCGGCAACGGTGCGAGGGAATGGCCGTGCGCGTAGAATTCTGAAGCGCGTTGCGGAGGCCTTGCCTCGACCCAATGCTGCGAATCTCCGCGACCATGGATCGCATTGTGTTGGAAGGCTCCGGGTGGGAGGATGGGCGGCTGGGGAAGGGGAGCGGGACGGGGATGGGGCCGATCTCGCCGCGTGGCATTTATCTTTTGACTCGGCTGGGCGGCCACTCTTGAGTGTAGCGTCATTGGCCGGCGCCGCCGCGAAAAATGGATCGGAAACCTCAACGATCCGGGGCTCGTGGGCTCACGCGCGATCCCGGATTGTGCTGGTCGATTTGCCTTTGCGTCTGTTGGGAGACGTCTGCGTCATCTTCAGAGAGCCGCGTGCAGACATCATTCGGGAGAGGGTGCCCATGGCGAGGAATGTTTCTGTTTCAATAGTGAGAGGGTCTTCGCAACCCTGGGTGCTGCGACGTGTTGTGCATTGGTGTGGTGGGACAACATTGTTACAAGAGTGACGTGGCATGATCCCAGATTTCATCCACCTTAGGGAGATTCAGCGGAAGCCCCGAGGAAAAACAAGGCAGACACAAGTTGAGAGAACAGCAAGTGTCAGCGTAGCATGGTCTGGTGGGGTGTTAGTGGCAGTAGTGTGCAGGAAAGAGCGTTCCACTGTTGCTCCCAACCCTGGTGCTGCCACGGGACGGCTTTTATTCTTGGGCCCCACATGCCCTCTAAGCAAGATTTTGTCCACACAGCTGGTGGGGAACGTGGCGGTTGGGATTGAACCTCACCGATTGGTAGATGGTGCTATTTTGCCTCCCAATGCTATTGTTGGCATTGACAGAATTGAACATGGCCTGTCTCCTTCCATTGGACGAATCCAACTGCAAACCCCGTCCAATGTTTATGCCCAGTTCGGATGAGTGGTTGTCAGCAATGGGTTCAATTTTGTCTAGGTCATTGTAGCACAATGCAGGCACCCCGATACTACCCTCATTCTGGGCTGGCTCCCCAATATTTTTGTAGCTGGTGCACCATACACACCAAAGCACAAGCTGCAGAAGAACTGGGTTTTGAGGAAGAAACAAGGCCAAATAGCTTATTCTGGGCATTGTGATGAGCAGGAATGATGTCCAGCAGATGGCTATCATCACTCTTGTTCGAGATGAAAAAACGTGGCACATACTCTGTGCACAAGACAGGTATAACTCACACAGCCATCAGCAACAAGATATGAATCCAAGCACAGTAATGGCTTTTGCACACATGTCCAGAGAAACATCCACAACAATGATTGTTGTTAACTATTTTAGCACATGTGCATACACCATGTCCATGCATCCAAGGATGCAAAATCAATGTGAGGGTATTCCTGTTCCAACACATGCACCTATCAACAATTCAGCAGTGTTGTTTTGGTTATTGCATTTGAATGCATGTGTAAATTACAACAATGTGCAAAGAATACGCGCACACCAGGACAACAGTGAAAAGACAGTAGTTTGCTTTGTTCCTCAGGTTTCCAGGTAGAAGCAATGGCAGCGATTGTGGATCCAGCCTTGGGCGTGAGGGGGCTCTTCGATTTGCTGCTGAAGCCATTGAGAGTGCTTAAGAGAATCTTTGATGTGGAGGAGGGTGCTTCCTTCTTGCATGGAAGGGCAGTTGTGCTGATTAAGACATTGGAGAAAATCAAGCACGACATAAGACTCGAAGGAGATGGATGGCGGAGTGTGATGCCCATGGACCAATTGCAGGGATTGGAGGAGTCTCTGAAAGAATTTGCCAAGAAACTGGAGAAGGCTGAACACCTTGTGAAGAGAATCCAAGAGTACAAAGGGAAGGTTAGAATGTGGATTTACGCAAAAGGCTTGAAGACCAGCTTGGAAGATTCGAACCAGGAGCTGGATAGGGTCGACCAAGGTATTAGTGCCTTACAAGCACTGTGTTTTGGACAAACTTGTGCATATAGGATCCACATACTGGAACATTTTCTGAGCCATAACCACGATAAGCCATTATGGCACAGAAAGGATTCAACATTATGACAAGTGACCAAAGCAAAGCAAACAGAGTTGTATTGCATCAGTTCATCACAGATTTGAGTGGCATGTGGGTCTGTGCATCTGGAATGTTGCTTTTGCTTGAGCTGTACCTCTTCCGTTCTCACAGAGACTGCTTGTGTGCCATTTGGCTTTCATGCTTTTATCTACTGACAGCCAGTGCACTGTAGCAGTGCAACAACACAATGGGTCATGCTGCAACCTCGCTGCTTGCGTGCCTGCAGCAAATTTGTTGACTTGCTTGAAATGCAATTTGTTGAATTCCCTTTGCTCTGAATGGCAAGACATCCGTGACGATGGAGGTGGTGCTGTGGGCAGTGCATGGCCCAGTGTTATGTTCGATATAAATCTTGTCACATATGTGTGACCATATGTACTTGGCGGCTGCATTGTTGCAAGGCTGCAAAACAGGTGGTAATTGGCCAACCTACGTGGAGGACACAGAACTGAGTGTTGCAATCATATTTCAAGTGCACAGCTGTGACAGCCCTTGTGCATCTTTGGGTCAAGTACTAACTTTTCAATCCCAGGTTTGACACAACTACGTGCTTTTCTTGGAGAAGCTGAAGCTTCCAAGAATCAGCAACAGGCCAACCTCCTGAGGCGGATCAGTTGGGAAGGACGGCCAGTGGCGCCGGTGGTGAGCCTTGGAAACTTGCAAAAAAGCATGCTTGGATCTGCAGAGGTGGCTGCTTGGCTGCAGTGTGTATTGTGAATGGACTGAAAACGGCCTGCAGAATTGCAGGCCCTGTTTTGCTACTCTTGATGCTCAAACGGTAGAGAACTGTGGTGTGGACTCTCAGCGTACCCTTCTGGCTGCACATCCTTTGGAGCATCGCAGGTTATTTTGCCACATGTCCCCAATGCATCTTTGAATCAAGAACTTCCTTCCTTACCAGGCTGAGTCATACTGTGAATTTCACAGGACATTTCACAGGATGGACTCAGCGAAGACTTGGCTCAGTTGTCGCTGGCAGACGAGGTGTGTGGGATCAAGGGGTGGTGCCCCGGCATGTGACAAACCGTGGCATGAAGTTATGACCACCACAGACATCACGAATCGTGTTCTTCCATGCCAATGCGTGTTCCTTCTCTGTGTTGCTGGCTAAAACATGTATGGGCCAAGATACACATCAGCTAGTGGAAGTGAACTTTTGCAAAGCATCCTGGGTTTGGACTGTCCCACATTGCATCCCCATCTCATTACTGTTTCACAGGTGTATATCAAACGCAGGTCCAGTGCAAAACGAATATGGAATGAATGGTATAGAATATTGTGTTGTTAGATTATCAATTTCTCACAATTTCTATAGGCATCCAAACCTTGTTTAGCAGCGAAAACCATGTCTCGCTGATGTGCCAAGCGTTAACAAAGCGCCAAGTGAAGCAAGCATAACTATGTGCGCTGTGGCCTTGTCTCTCCAGCTTTGATTTCTGTTCATTTGCCAAAGCAGCAGATTTCAGCGAATTGTATCAGATTCGTGCCATTTCTGCCTTGTTCCCATTGCCCGGACAGTTTGCACAGCTCTACATCCTGTACTCCTGTCAAGGTATCGTGAGTGCAAGCACTCGGTTCTGAACTACTCTAGTACCTCTCTCCCAAAGTCCCAATCACGGTGACCTTGAGGCTCACACAAGACAGGTCAGCTATTTTGCTAGGTAGATGATGCAGCACCACAGGCGACACAGTGCCACAGTGCATTTCTCATGTGTGCAGTGAGCGTGAACTTCTGCAATTAGTTTATGGTGTCTCGCATATTGTTAGTTGCTGTGCTGCTCAAAAGCAGCAAGTGCCAATTTA
The DNA here is from genome assembly GCA_905146915.1 of Ostreobium quekettii. Taxonomy (NCBI): domain Eukaryota; kingdom Viridiplantae; phylum Chlorophyta; class Ulvophyceae; order Bryopsidales; family Ostreobiaceae; genus Ostreobium; species Ostreobium quekettii. The sequence goes on along the minus strand of CAJHUC010002988.1, from coordinate 15,045 downwards.
AGGGGTTTCGTTCCACCAGGTCAGCATATGCAAATGGCCACGGTTGCTGTGGACTGCCAGTGCAGACGGCTCTCGAAAATGGTGTCTCTGGAACTATGAGTTTGCTGCAATGACAGTTATTAACTGTGTTGTAGAGAAAGTTCGTGGCCTTGCCCGACCACCTGTCAGTGGAGGAGACCTGTCTCACAACAAAAGTGCAATAGTCCAATACAAAAAGGAGTGGAAGTAATTTCCAGGTCTTCATGATTGGACAGCAGCTTTTGTATGCTTGCTCCAGATAGTTCACAGCAGGGAACTTCTAGGGAAGTGCAACGATGCAGACAGAGCGGACAGGTTGGTCTTCTGTTCTTGTTGGCATACATCTCAAAATGTTGCCATAAGGGAGGTCTGAAAACAGACCATATAGAAATGCAAGTCGCACAACAGATGATGCATCGTAATTTCTGTGGCACTGAACGCTGCAATGGTTTATTGTCAATTTTCACATACACTTGCCAGCTGAGGTGGAACATTTGCCTCGACAGGAATGCATACGTTACAACAAAAAGAAACTGGAGTTCCTTCAAGAGCAAATGGCGCCCCTGCAACAGTTGGAGAACTGCATTCCTCCGGGACCAGATTGTATTTCGCCTGAGGCTTGGACAGAGTCGATGAAGCACTTGAAAGACACCCTCAAGTCGGCACAAAAATTCATCAGCCGCCACAAGCGCCGGTTCAATCTGCAGACGTTCTACACCACACACTATGCCAGGAAGAAGATTGAGCACATCTGCGAGATCTTGAAATCGATCGCCGATGAATTCAAGCCGTTCATGGATGTGTTGAAGGATGTGGAGATTTTGGAGAAGATACCCTTTGCAGCCGTGGTTGATGACAGGGAGGATTTGGCCAAGAAGCTGAGCTTCGTTCTGAAGGGCGATTATTGTGACCTCCCGCCTGCACTGAAGGCAGAGTGGGAAGTCGCCAAGAGGGAGCACGAAGAAAGGGTGAAGAAGCTGAAAATCATCAACGAGGCTGAAATCCACTGGCACGGGCTGATAGCTGGAGACAGCTCTGAAGGCACTTATAAAGTGGAATACTATGGGTCCAAAGCGACAGCCAAAAGGATGATCCAGGATGGGACGGTCCTGGAGCTTGAGGACTTTGCAAAGTTCTTCACAGAGGCTGCAATCATTGAATCTATGAGCATCCAGTGGGTCGCCCGCCTCATTGGAATCAGCCTGCAGGGCCTCATGGTCGTGGAGGGCGGCGAAAAGGACCTGATGCAATGGTACAGGGACCTCCAGTCCGTCGACTGGAAGACGAAAGTGAGGGTGATGTGGGAGGCCGCCCAGGGCCTGAAGTATGTGCACGACCAAGAGGTGATCCACCGCTCAGTCAGCAGCCACAGCTACCATGTCTTTCAGGGCGACACCATCAAGCTAACCAACTTCAGCTCTGCAACAGAGATCACAGAAGTCAAGACCCTCTCCCACAGGAGGCAGGCCGCCCTGCCTCGCTGGATTGCACCCGAGATATATGATGGCGAGCCCCATAGCCCTTTGTCCGACGTATTCAGCTTCGGCGTGGTCATGCATGAGGTCGCCGCCCTGTCCCAGCCTTATGGCTTGAATCCAACAGCGGTGCAGCTGCTGCAGATGAAGCAGAGCGGCAGCTCACCGTGCATTGTTCCTGGAGATTGCCCTCAGGCATTGAGGGACCTGATGGCCCAGTGCTGTTCAACTAAACCAGGCGCAAGGCCCACCATGGCAGAAGTGGCGAATTGTTTGTCGGATGTGAAGACAATGCTGGCTGAGGGCCCATGAAAGTTGTGCAGTTGGGAGCGACTGGTAACTTTTCCTGCTGCGCAGGAAACCTCTAGCATTGGTTAGATGTGCTGTGCCCAGCATTCCCGGCCTGTGATCATGTTACATGAAATTTGTGGGCTTAGGGTGGTTGATAGTGGTTGTTTCCTTGATGCCGAGTGGGCAGTACCAAGATTAGCATGGGATTGTTGACAGCAACAGTCCAAGCTGTTTCACGCACTGCGTCCTGGTAGTATGGAATGAGATACTCGGCTGTTCTGCTGAACTTATTCTGCCGAACCTGGAATTTGGCCTTTGAGCCATTCACACTGCGTTGTGTTAGTCATCGTCTGCGTTCCTACCACACTAAATTGGTGCACGTCAGTTTGAGGTAGCTGTCGTTCCAGTCCCCACATTGAGAGCCGTCTTTCATTTGTGATAATGCGCCGAATCAAAATTTCTGTATCTTCACTAGTCGTCAATAGTTGATGCTCCTTCCTTCAATGAGTTCACACCATGCACGCGCGGCAATCACAATGACGAGATTAGGTGAACCAACTCACGATCCTGCACGTATGCCCACGCCTTGTGGTTCTTTCCCCGTTGCGATTCTACACCAACCAGCTCCAGCTGCGCCAACAAATGCTTTGGCCCATGTTCCTGACTCGAGGTGTGACTACCTATCGCGGCATTCGATGCACTGTGCTATAGCACTGACGGGATTGTCCATGCACGTTTGCCCGAGCAATCATAGTGGAGATCCCGTGTCATTCGATGTTTTGAAAAAGATGTCGCTCAGTTTATCCGTGCTTGAAGGGATCCTTAACCATCCGACACGCACAGTGGCCAAGTGTTGAACAATCTCATAGATGTTCCGTCTGTACAATGCCAATGAACTTGAGGGTCATGCATGACTGTTTGCAGCTCACACGTATCTTCCTTGTAGCGTTGTGGCACAAACCAAAGCTTAAGGCCCAGTACTTCATACTTCAGTTAGTCCTCAAAACCGAACTCAGCCTCAAAACAGTAGGCGGATGCGATTCAAACAAGATCAGTGGCGGTCTTTGGGCAACCCTGAAGTTACAGAGCTGCCCGCCGACTGAGAAAGCCCGCCAAGGCGCCCCATTAGAAAGCAAACGTCGGCTGTCTTGCAAACCTTGCTAAGAGTCCAACAGATGCCATGGACCACTTCCAAACGCGGCCAGGACCAAACGATCCGAGCTGTGTTAAAGACCGGCTGCCAGAAATGGGCATTGCTGAGGTAATTCCCACAGTCCTTCATGCACCGAAAGCGCTCAATATGTTCCCATTATTCACAAATTAACTGACTAATCGTCAATCTCATGTCCAACTCTGTGGGTGTTGAGGCAAAATGTCTGCTGTTGGGCACATCGCAGCGGTGAATCGAACGCCGTCAGCGCAGAATGGGATGGCACAACTGGTTTTGGACATTGTAGGACCCACACGAGGGCAAACGCCTTTGATCAACGGCATTTTCTCCGCAAATGATGTCCATTTGAACGTAATGATGACATAGAACACAGCGCCCTCGACCCTGAACCTGCAGCATGGCTACACAGCACACCCCGCATCCCATGGCAGCCACCGTGTGTTGTAGGGGGCCAGCGCCTTGTCATCGTGCTCGCTGCAGTACATTCTGGCAGCACGCATGTGTTGCAATGGCGCTTAGCCTGAATAATACAATAGGGCATCTATACCTATTCAACAGGCTTGATTTTTACGCCGTAAAAACTGATCGTATTTACGTTTTTACGCGCAAAAACAGTTTTTACGTTTTTACGCGTAAAAATGCGTAAAAAACGTAAATACAACGTAAAAACTGCCCGGTGTACATAAGGACAGTACATACAGACTTACGGGGTCAGGAGAGTGGCAGCCAGACGCCCTGGAAGGGATAGAAAACGAGTTTTTGCTAAACACCATCATCGCCCTTGCCAAGGGCGAGGTGGACATTGAGTTGCGGGTGCTGGAGACGGCGGAGGACTGATCATTGTACGCAACTTTCATCATGTAATCTGGGCGTTTCAGGTAGCCGTAAAAACGTAAAAATAGCCGTAAAAATAGGCCCTTTTGCAAATTTACGTTTTTATGCGTAAAAACGTAAAAGTAAAAACGTAAACGTAAAAACCAAGCCTGCTATTCAAGAAAAAGGGGCAATGGGGCTCTGCTGAATCATTAGCTGGGGAATGGCCCTTCGCCGGGTCGGTGGAGAACTCTGTTTCCGGAGTTCTATTTATGAGGCCTACAGTCCCTGCTGTGGCTCCCTGGTTCGAATGCATTTAAGATGCCCATTCTTGTTCTACTACAGTATTCTAGTGGCGCACAGCGCGGTGAAGCCATCCTGCCATGTGCTGCGCTTGATGCCAGTCGAACACCCCAGCCACAGGAGTGGCAATGGCCTGCAGAATCCTTGTCGTTTGCTGTAAATCAGTCAGTGCTGTGTGGTCGAGAGCGCGAAGCGGCAGCGGCGTTGAATTTCGACCATCGAATCCACACCGTCGTCCGCTGTTTGTGGCTGCCGCAGTTGCAGGGCTGGTGCCACGTTGGATCCCGGCTCCTCACAGCCACCACATGAGCAGCACCATCTGTTCAAGAACCTCCCATCCTCTCGAGGTTACAGAACATTCTGCGTCCCGCCGCAGCAGCGGCGTGCGGTCGGAAGTTGCGGGGCGCCCACACTGGCGTCCTCCTTCCGGATTGCTGCCGACATTCGGGCACCACATTTCGGAGCTGGCAGCCGGCCAATCCGGCCAGTATCTTTGCCGTGCCCTCTGGCGCCTTCGAGCGGCTGGAACCTCATGCGCATTTCCTCGACACCTTGACGCGCCGGCGTGGCTGAACTGTTTTGTCGAACGGGGACCTGATAAGGCCGGCCATTGGCCATCACCGCCCGCCTTGGGCGGAGAGCGTGGACTGCTGTGTTGGGCCCCAAGGCTGGTTGGAAGGTAGATGCCCACTGCTTACAAGGCTTTTTCAGTGCTCCGGACGCCACTAAAGACTACACATTGTTTCTATCGACGGACACGCGAGCCCGTGTCGGGGCGGCTGTGAGCGACGGATATCGTATCGGATCGGCGGCGCTGATTTTGCATCTGTTGCACTGTGCAGCCAGGGGACGGCAAATAGGGGGGACGCCAAGAAGCGAATGGTACTTTGCTGCTGCTTGTCATTCTTGTCATCGATGGTTTGTGCGCTGATCCACGTGGGGAGCCGTAAAGCTATCAGGTTGCGTTGTCGACGAGCATTCCTTTGCGATTATCCAGCATCCGGGGTTGCTGGGGACGTCCGCAGCCGTGTGTGGACGAGGAAATCAAGGGAGAGCTTGGGATGCGTTGGACCTGCAGCTGGTACAACTTCCCATGCGAGTTGCGTTCATGTGGGGCCCCAGTCCGGGCCATGCTGGAGCACTCTCCTGTGGTGGCTGGGGCGTGTGCATTTTGCAGCTTCGTGCACTCATGCTTGCGCTGGTGTTTGGCAGGATCACAGCAGGAGGCCGGCTACCACAAGAGTGATGACAAGATGGTAACAATTGGCCAACATTTTTACCCTGGAGATGATGCTGCACACTGCAACCCTGACAGGGTGAGGACTGTCACAGTAGCATGTTTTCTGCAGTTTACACTTGGTACTTGTTGGGGTTTGCGTTGTTTTCTGTCAAGTAGCGGCCTTGTCTTATAGTTTGTTGAGGTTTGTGCACAGGCATGCTCAGGTTGTTGGCAGGTCTGCCGAGCCATGTCAGTCTTAGGGTTGGCAACCTTGCTTGCTTACGATTGGGGCAGTGGCCTTGAACACGCGACCCTTTTTGCAGTGTCATTTATGCAGTACCTCAAATGGCGTTATTTGTTGTATTCAGCAGACATGCATCTACTTTTGCACTTCAGTTGTGCTGGATGTTTCCATTGTAGTTAGCGATATGATACATCGAACATATTGTTGGTGGTTTCGATTGATTTCTTCCATGTCACAATGACACAGTGCTGGCGCTACAACAACAGAAGCCTTGCATTCTTGGAACAGCAGCTGCAAAAGACCGCATCGGTGCAGAAATTCCAGCATGTGCTGAGGGAGGCGAAAGGAGCACTGATGGGGACAAGACAGCGTTTGTGCTATGAAAGACTTGCCAAGGCGATGCAGATCAGAAGGTCTCTGATCCAACACCACACCAGAGCATTCAACGTGAAGAAATTCTTCACTCCCAGTGAGGCACAGTGTGGAGTCGAAGAGATCTGTGGTGCCATCAGAGAATTCTTGGAAATGTTCAGCCTGCATGCGTCAGGTTTGGAAGGCAGGGTTCCTCAAACAGACATCGATGATGACAAGAGGACTTTGGGAGAGTACCTTGGTTATGTTCTTGGTCTGTGTACTTGCAGTTTTGAGGGTGTATCTGCTGTTGTCAAGGAAGAATGGAAACGCTCCAGACAAGAATACAACCTACAGATGAAGAGATTCCAGACAATTGCTGATGATGAAGTGGACAAGGGCCAAGACATATCCAGGGTTTTGTGTAAATGCAGGTGGAGGGGCAGAGAATTTGCCTTCAAGCAGTTTTCAGAAGACAATGAAAGGAACACTGTACAACTTGCCCAAACCTTTGGCGAAGCGGCTTGCATGGACTTGTGTCACAGCTCTCCTTTTGTTGTAGGGCTTTTGCGGGTTACCAATTCGGGGAGTTTGCTGATGGAGTTGGGTGAGGCAGATCTGGTAACTTGGCTCAAACGCAATCAGCCAGCAGATGTGAAGTTGAAATTGCAGTTCCTGTTGCAGGCAGGTTCGGGGCTAGCCGATGTGCATTGTGAGGAATTTGTGCATTGCAATGTTAAGCCTGAGAAATTTGTCGTTTTCAGTGGTGGCGATGTGAAAATCAGTGTCTTGAACTCGATGGTTGCAAGCACCCATGCGACTTGCACAATCACGTTAGAAGATAGTGATGCTGTGTGGGTTGCTCCAGAAATACTTCATGGACTGCCGCACACTTGCAACAGTGACATTTACAGCTTCGGTGTTGTCATGTATGCGATCATGGCAGAAACACAGCCATACGGGAGGAACTGCACTGCAGCTGTGGTGCTTGACAAGAAGGTGGATGAGCAGCCTCCCTGCGATTTGCCTTGCACTCTTCCAGCAAATCTGGTGAAGCTCATGTCAGAGTGCTGCTCAGCTGATCCTGCCAAAAGGCCGCCATCAATGGATGCTGTGTGCACGCGCTTGCAAAGCATCCTGGAGGACTTGACGATATCAGGATCTACATTGAATCTCAAGAACATGGCCTTGAAGGTGCGGCAACATCACTTTCTCCATCTTGCGGTGTGGTCCCAACTGTGCTTGATGTGCAAATAGCCACAGTCATTCATTGGCTCTCGCTGCCTGCAGCAAACTATCTCTGGTACCATTTGCTTTGCACCCCAGCCACTACTGCTGCTGTCGAGTGCACTTTGGTACACTTGCAGGGTGGTTCGCTGGGCAAGAGCAATCTTGTGAATATCCACATTTCAGGTGCCAATTTGTCACAGCGTGAATGTCTGTTTCAAAAACCTGTGTTATCATAGTGCAGTACTGTCCAAGGGTCACTGTTCAGTGTGATTCAGTGGTGCATATCCAGCAACAATGCAAATCTCTAGGCTACCTAACTACTGTGTGTTTCAGCTGTGATGTACTTGAAAAATAGAAAACAAGAGCAATCTCAAAGGGGCCTGCCATAGAGAAGGAACAATGAAACAATGCATCCTTACAGAAATTGAAGATTAAGGCTGTACGTATGTGGGTGTATTTGTGTTTGGATTTGCCAGTTTATATTTGTGTGAAAAGTTGCTGTGTGAGATTCTTGCCTGAGAGTGTGTTGGGTGGGTTCAGGGGCGCTCAACAGTTTGCCCTGTGCCCATTTTCATGTGCTGTGCAGCACAAGTAGACCAGATGAGTTTAGGGAAGACGATTTGTTTGGTCTCCCAACAGGAATAAACTGAAGACATTCGTGCCGAGCCCTTGCAAGCACGATGCTTGCATATGCACAGACCCACTTGTGCATTCGTTGGGCTTTCCCCTGTATTGATGTGGATGTTCCAGAGTTGTTGCAGGGATACAATGCTATCTTATGTGAATCATAAAGAATGCATCAACAAAGATATTGCTGGACAAGAGTGCGAGCAGTTGTTTTCTGCCCTATCAAAGAGGGAGAACATGGTTTCATGCAAACACTTGGATGCTTACAGTTCCTGCTGCATTGTTACAGGAGGCTCAAGCCCTTGGGGAACCAGAGTACGAGCTCCCTGGTGCAAAGTACAACAAGGAAATTGTGGGATTTTTGAACCAACAGGTGCAAAAATATCATGAAATGAGCATTCCAACATCGCCAAAGGAAGATATTTTGCTTGCTGGTGAAGTCGCACTGGAGACAGGGGAGAGGCTCATTGAGAAGCACAAAAAGCGGGTTGATATAAAAACTTTCTACCAGTCTTTCGAAGCCAGAGATATAGTGGAAGACGTGTGTGAGAGAATTTTTCAGGTTGTCAGACATTTGGGCAAGGAACCTGAAGTCACAGTTGAGGTGAAAGTGCCACGGGCAGCGTATGACAGAGACAGGCATAGAATGTCGATGCTTCTAAAGTATGTTCTCCAGGGAGAGGAGCCAAAGGGAGATTTTGACATTCCTCAGGATTGGAAGGCAAGCAGACAAGAGCATGAGCAGCGCATACATGACCTACCGCCAACTGACGAAATTGTGACGGAAGACCTCCACAAAGTAGGCACAGGTAGTTTCAGTAAAGTCTCTTCTGTTGTCTGGTCGGGAAGACTTGTTGCTGTAAAGGAGATCGTTGGGAAGGATGGGATCGAAGACATTGAAAATCGTGCAGAGTCTTTTAAAGACATTCTGTACCAGATACCCCTTGACGAAGAGCACGTTGCTAAGGTGTACGCCATTAGCAAGTCAGGACAGCTGCTGGTATGCCCAGCCTGTGATCGTGTTCCACTAGCTATGGACTTGGGGTGGTTGACAGTGGCTGTTTCATTAGCTCAGAGTGGGCAGTACCACACTAAATCCGGGATTGTTTGCAGCAGCAGTCCAAGCTGTGCTGTGGGCTGCGTTCCGGTACCAGGGAATGAGCTATCCGGCAGTTCTATTGACCCTATTCTGCCGAACTTCGAATTCGGCTTTTTGAGCCATTTGCACAGCGCATCGCCGTCTGCTGAATCCTTGCCACACCAATTGTCGTACGTCGCCTTGAGTGCCATTGGATGCCCTGCAGCCAATCGTACCGTCTTTCTGATTGAAGAAATACGAAAGAAAAAGCTGAATCTTCTAGGGTCTGACTCAGGGTGAGTCAAAGTGATGTACCGGACTAGCTTAAGCCAAATGACTGGGAAATTGTAATTACTCGTGGTAACCCGGTATGAGCGATGGTGATGGAAGCCAAGCGAGTTGCAATGCGATGTCCACAAAGTGTGTCAATATGTGGGTGGGTAGAGGTGACCAGCAGCGCTTCAACCAGTCATTTCTTAACCTATTATGTTAGTTAACCTAACCTAAGCCAACCCAGCAGTCCAGGCACGATACAGTGCTGTGTAAGGGGCGGATAGATTCGGGTCGTTCACAGCCACATTGTGACTGGAACTGGGATTGGAAACGCAGCCCGAAGGCTGGAGACAAACAGGTTCGGTGCCAACGGAGTTACAAACATCCCCACGTCCAGTTTCCAATAAATAGGCTGGACAGGTGTACTAACATCGTTCTCAGTACAACCACATTAGGCATACGATCAGTACCGTCCAATTCTCGATGCTCAACCTGACATAAGGCCCCTTTAAGGGAGTATCGACCTGACAGGTCCAAGAAAACAAACGTGCCCCGTTCAACATAATGGGCCAACATTCCCAACAAGTGCCGAATCGCGCGGGCCCGCATCAAATCGATGCGGCGGCCGGCCGCCGACGCCTGACGGCGGCGGCGTGCTGCTGGACGATCGGCCGCTTGATGGATCGCGGGGACGTGGCGGGTCGGGCGCGGGAGGGTGCCAGAGGGGCTGATCGCAGAGACCTTCCCAGCACTGGTCCCCGCCCGCGCGGGCGCTGAGATCTCTGTTACCTTGGCGATGCGCTGCGGGCGGCGTCCCTGGGGCCTTGCCCTTGCGGCTGCCGCGCGCTGGCCGCCTGCCGTGGCTGCGCGGCTCCCTCGCGGCCCGTGCACCTCCAGCCCTGCGAGCGCCACTTGGTCACGTATCGCAAATACGGTGGGCCATCACCAAGGGGCGCCCCCCATCACGAGGCAAATGCGTGTCAAATGCGAACGCCCCCACCCTTAAATTTGACACGGCCACCTAATCAACCTGGTGGTCAGGTCCCTCCAGCACTGAGCGACATTCTTAACATGATTAATGGAAATTAAGGGGCGCGGACGCGCATGACCCGCGATTGATGGAATAAAGTGCACAGCACAGCGATCGCGGCTGTCGCTCCTCGCGTCAGTTGCTGCGGACCATAACCTAGCGTGGCCGCTGCCGCCAGCCCGCCGCGGAAGCAAGCCCAAGGGATAGTAAGCAAGGCGGCGGGGAAGGCAGGCCGCGATAGCGGGAAGCGGAGAGATTTTGCACGAGGCCCCCGGCGGCATCGCGGCCCATCACCCCAGCGGCATCGGCGCCCTGCGGTCTTCCTTCCTGCTAGGTTGCTTGCAGCGGGTCGCCGGCGTCGGCCCGCCCTTCCGCGCCGTTCGCGCCCCGCGGCGGCTACGCCTCCCGGCTCTCGCCGCCGGCGCTCGTCGCGCACTTCGCCCGCGCCCGCCTTGTTCGCGCTCGGCCCCATCCCGGTTGGCGGCGCACGAGGTTCACGCCTGGCCGCGCTCACCGCGCCCGGATCGACACGGTCAGCCCTGTCGACGAGCCGGTCGATCGCGCCCCGGGCTCGCCGGCCGATTGCGCCAGGGGCCCTCCCCCCGCCCCTTCCAGGCGTTCCGCGGCCGGGCGCTACCCCTACGGCTCCAGCCCTACCAGCCTTCATGTGCCTCCGGCAGCGGCTCGGTAGTTCCCTGACGTACAGCGGTCAACCCGCCCTCAGTACAGCCATCCGGGCCCAGGCCCTTGGCGCACCCGCTCCATGCGGGCGTGACCGCCCTGCGCGCACAGCGCTCTGATGGTTCGCCGTGTGCACCCGCTCAGGCGGATCACTTCGACCCCCAAACGGAGGAGCTGGATTACGATGAGGCCTCTCCACGAGCGCCGGGCGCACAGCCCGAACACCCCGATGACACCGCCGAGTGGGAGCACGTCCCCGCAAATGCCGCCGGTCCGCCCTCCGCGGACGACCGGCGCGGCACATGGGTGGAGCACGCTCATCCTGAGGGGCAGATCGAGCGCTCTGGCGCCAACCTCACGGTCCCACGCAGTGGCAGGTCAGTGATCGCAGCACAGTCCCGCGCCGCTCCCCCCCCCCCGTTCCCGAGGCCTCCGTATGGCGCGCCGCCGCCCTTAGGATTCTGCGCCATGCGCGCTACGCTCGTCGCAGCCTTCTCGCACGCCGGTCCCTCGCGACCAGGAATCGCTATTCACCTTCCATCGCCCGCCCGCCTCCGGCTCCCAGGCTCCATGCCGAGCCGCCTCTCATGCTTATTTTCTGGCCTCGGCGCCGGCTCCTCCGGTGTCTCGCTCTCCATGTGGCTGCGGCTTCAAACACCCTCTCAGCCACGTCTCCCATGGTTATGGCCCTGCCGTTACCGTTGCGGTCATCCCGCACAGTGACGTCACCCACCGGTCTCCAGCGTGATATCCCGACACGCAGGTGGCGCCATGGCGGAGGTCAATCCTCCGCTCAGGACGTCTCTGACGCCGCGACGGCCGAGTTCCCTCTCCGGTTTCACAACCTCGAGCAGGAGTTCTCGGTGGCGGATACCCTCTTCGAGGTCGCCGCCGCGCGCATTCTCGGGCCACCCCCGAGACCGCTGTACCTGCTCACCATGACCATCTGCGATCATATGGGAGACTTCGACATTATCCAGTATGCGTCGCATGAGGTGCTGGCTCTTCGCCCCGCCCCTTGCCCTTTGTGGGCGACCCCGGCCGAAGCGGCGTATCGCCAATGGTTCGAGGTTCAGCTCCCCGCGATTACCTTCGACCCGACTTCCCTGCAGGAGGATTCGTCGTGGGTGCCCACCAACACTAGCCTGGCGCTCATCGCGCCTGAGTGGGTATTTGCTCACACTCACTTCGAGTGCCTTGAGGAGCGCGACCTGCCCCCCTCCCTCAGCGTGGGGCCCGGGATTCGGCCCAGGGACGCGACTCTCCCCTTGATCCGGCCGCAGGCCAGAGACCGCGACGGTTTTCATGTCCCATTGCTGCGCCTCCCCATCGACACTTTACCCCCCCCGGGTAAATGTGTATCTGTCTATACGTTCCGCAGCCCACGGCGTGCGGATCAGAGCGCCGCCCGCGTCGCGGCTCAACTCCGCGGTCGCTGGAGCGAGCGCGTGGACTCAGCCACGCCATCCGTGGCTCAACAGAATGCCTGGTGGCGCCAGCCGCCCCAAGGCCGGGCAGAGCAGCTGCCCAAGCGGTCTCGGCCTACCCAGCCACAGGCATCTCCTCGCAGCATGCATGCAGCTGCCACCTGGGAGGCAGCCATGGTGGAAGAGAGGAACCGCGTTCGACTTGACGGCCCTGACGCGCGCTCTCTTCGAGCACCAGCATCTAGCATCCCGAAGCTTGCTTCTGTCCGCGTCGGCGCGTCGGCATCGGGGGAGGGCAGTCATCCTGTCGACCCCGAATTGCATCGCCCCCCCGCCCGAGTCCCTACTCCGCCCACTCCTATTGGGGCGGGGGGGACCTCGGCGCCCCTCGAGATGGACTGGATGAGGGAGCCCGAAGACGAGTTCAACACTCGCGCATCCTCCTCCGCGACGGGGGTCCTCGCGCCGCGACGGCGCTTTGTGCTGGGACGTGGCTGTCAGCCATTCCGGTCCTGCAGTCGCCACGCACGGTGGCGTTTTCTGGCCTACGACGAGGCCGGTATCCAGGGCTCCTGGAGCGGGCTGTACTCTGCGGCTCGGAACCTCATCGGTATCCATTCCAAGTCTCCTGGAGTCAACCTCCTGTGCGCCGCAGAGACTGTCGACCAAGTCCTGGCGCGGGTGGAGCCCGTTCTGTTCCCCGGGGAGGACGTGCAGCAGGCGCCAGCCGCCTTGTACAACGTCCTCCGCATCATCACCCCGGTCCTCGGCCTGGCCGTGCGTGTGGCCAGCCCACACGCGCGGGTATTTGATCACCAGGCCTGCGCCCAGTGGGTTGCCGGGCTGGAAGCAGAGCTCTTCGCTCTGAACGAGGCTGGTTACATTGATGTTCATCACATCCTGCGCCAGCTCCGCGCCCGGTTTACGTCGGTCATCGCCGACAACGCGCGGCTCTACGCCGACTCGCCGGCCCTCCACCGGCCGGCCGATCGCGGCCACGACGCTGGCGGAGGCTTCCCTCGCGGCGGCGGGCGCGGAGGTCGTGGTCGGGGATCCGGCGGCGGGAGTGGAGCGGGGGCCCCCAGCGGGCCCCCTATCGTGTAGGTACCATCGCCTCTGGTCTGTCCGGGTCCCCGTGGGTCGGCGGGTTTGTCTCTGGCCGGTTCCCTACTTTGATGGGTTTGGCGGGTGTGTGTTTTTCCTCTGTGTTTGCGTTCTTGGTTAGCTCGCTCTCGGGTCCCATGTTCTGTGGCACGTTGTGTGGACCGGTCGTGAACATTTGGGCACCATGCCCTGGGCTGCTTTGTAATGTGTAACCTTTCTGATCAGCTTCGGTGTGCCCTCGCGACAGAAGTTCGGTTCCCGCACCGTCCCTGCCAGTCCCCGGGTCATCCTCGCGCGCTGGCCATTCATTCCCACCCTCTCCTCGCCAGCCTGTCTCGCAGCGAGCATTGCCGCGGCCACGGGCTCCTTCGCCTCCGCCTAGTCGCGCCGCCGAGATTGGAGATCGGCCCGCGCCCAACCCGCCCTCCTCCTCTCAGGTGCTGCAGCTTCCGGCTGCCCCCAGCCCGGATCCGTTTTGTGCTCCCGACTCCCTCCCGTTCGACGCCCCATTCCTAGCTCCTGACGGTTCCGAGGAGGAAGAGAGTACCTTCCCTCCCTTCGATCTCCAGATCCCCGCCGCGGACGAGTTGCACGGCCTCTCTTCCCCTGCCGCCATGCGTCTCCCTGCTATGTCACGCGACTTCCCCCTACCGGAGCCTCGGCGCGGCCCCGCCGGCAGGTGGTCCACCCACAGCGCCTATCTGGCTCGGGCTCTTCGCCTCTTGCAGGATTTGCAGCGCCGCGACGCGTCGGCGTGTCAAGACGTCCAGGCCGTGATCGTCGAACTGAAATCCATTTTGCTCGATGACTCTCGGTTTGTGGCCGGGAACTGGCATCACTTTGCTGAGTTGTGGTCCCAGTACCTTCGCAGCATTCCCCGTTGGCCTCAACGGCCTAAGGTTATGTCTTGGCTGCGCCATGGTTACGCGATCGACTGGGTCGACCCCGAGTCGCCCTGCCAGCATTTGCATCCGCATTTTAAGGCTAAGCGCAAGGAGGTACGGGCCATGCTCGCTAAGGTGCTTCCCCAGGACCAGCTCCTGGGTCACCTGACGGGGCTCCGCCCCGGCTTCGTGGTGTTCCCCAACCGGCAGTCTGCCATGACCCACGAAGAATTCACGGACGGCGCCATTCGCGGTCTCGTAGAAACCGGCATGGCGGTGCTGTTCGACCCAGCCCTCCATGCTCCGGTACAAGTGGTCAACCCACTGGCGGTGGTCACCCAGCGCACAAAGATGCGACTGGTGATTGACCTTCGCTATGTCAACTCCTTCGTACGGTACGAACCAGTCCGCTACGAGAGGCTGTCCGACGTCCTTTCATTCGCTCATCGCGGGTGTTACGCCATAGTCACGGATTTGAAGTCTGGGTATCACCACCTGCGCATGCGCCGGTGCGACTGGCCGTTCCTCGCGGTGCACTGGAAAGGTAGGACCCTGCTCCTAACCCACCTGCCGTTCGGTTTGGCGTCCGCGTGCGCCGCCTTTACCCTTATTCAAACCGCTTTCTATAGGCCTCTTCGGCATTTTGGATCGTTGATGGCTTTCCTCATTGACGATCGTTACGGGGCTGCGGCCACCCCGCAACTCTGCATGTTGGACGGTTTGGTGCTGGCCCTCATCGGGACTGCCCTCGGGACGTTCTTCTCCTCCAAGAAAGCCGACTGGATGCCGAAGCAGACCCAGCGCTTCCTTGGATTGGAGGTCGATT